>CM077167.1:159368350-159634842 GCA_039583875.1 Platanthera guangdongensis
CACAGCACCACAAGCACTCTACAGACCATCCGCCACACTAAAACACAGCACAACGGACATAGCCACAACCCATACTACATCAGTCCGCACACCATAAATACTCGAACAAGGCGACAGTCCGCACAACTCGAGAACATCACCACAGCCCGCCACACAAGTCAACAACCAACAAGCAGATCGCCCGGTCAACAGCAGACTCTGCTGTCACTGCGAACAACCTGGACTTGCCACACAATGTGACCAAGTCCAGCAACCCACTAAACAACTGGCACGAGATTGGCGGACACGAAACCCAGACCGCCAACTCTATGGACAGTCTGCCACCATGAATGCGGCTATCACCCACCCCTTCATCGGAGAACTTGGCAAGGACCAATGCCGATCTCCAAAACCAGTCCGCCAAAACGGACTCCGCAGACTCTAATCGAGTCCGCCACATCTCGCGGATTTAACCTCCAAACCGCCCGGCTACTACAAGAGCAAGAACTGCAAAATCGTAGGCCGAGCTGAGCATCGCCACCAGACCGCCCAGGCCGCTCCACTAGACGCCCAAGCTTCCAAGTCTACTCTGGTCGCAGACCACCCAGGATGCAATAACAGTCTGCTCAGGCCGCAGACTCAGACCGCCCAGACCGTGCGGTCTGCTCCATCACCCACTTTTACTTCATAATTTTCAACACCAAGGAGAATGACTATATCCATATCTGGAAATGTCGAAACTGCCAGAAATAATGTGAGCTTCCTACCCTCTCACTTGGTGTTAGATCTCTAGTTATTCCTCAGAGAGATATCGACTCAATGGAGTCTTGATTCGTGAGAAGAAGTTTCATAGGAGATGGTCATGCTAGGACTTGTGTCTTAGAGATAAGATGTCTTTGACCACTCCTTCCTTATATGGGAAGATGAGGACTTGGTTTCATGAGGAAAGTTGGCCTTTTGAGGATGAATAAGGTAGGATGAATTCTGGATGTGATTTGGGGAATTTCAGTTGGAGGAGGAGGACGAACCAATGACGTTCGTTCCGCTTTAAGATGCACGCATAAATGTATTTTTTGCGCGCAATGATCTTCAAGGCCGTTTTCATACATGATGCAGCTAGATCTGGGTTTTCGGCTAAACATTAAAGTCGTATCCCTTAGAAATACCTTTCCAACAGATAGTTACACATTCTCATACGAGGTATATAGCTTCAGGAAAGTCCGATCGAATTTGCTGGCTGTAAACGTGCAGAAAACTATTTTCTAAACACCGCAGACTTCGAGGCTGATTTCAAGTATGTTAGGTTCTGAACTGGGTTGCAGGACGAATACAAAAGTTGTAGTCCTTGGAAATATCTTTCCAACGGATGGTTACACGCCTTCATACGAGTCCTGTAAACTCATAAATGGTCGGACGAAATGGTTGTACAGCCAAGTCCTTATAACTATTACTCTCGGATTAGTATAACATTGGACTTGGTTTGAGTAAAGAAATGGTAAGAAAAATTGTTGAAGTTTTGAGTGAATTTTGCCCTATAAGGATGTACTAAACAAATGGTTTGGAAACACAACTAGGCATGATTATAATTTGGGGAATGGAACATGTTTGGAAGAAGATGTGATGCTTGGTAATTGAACGAGTAAACCGTTTATTCATGCTAATGAAAGGGGTGAACTACTTTATGCTGATGGGAATGGAAGCATAATGATTGGTGGATGCTTGATACTTAAAGGAAATCAGAAGAGTTTGATGCATGGCCATGAGATGTGTCAAATAAGGAAAGTGTAAAGTGGTCCACTACTTATAATCGTGTCTCCCTACGGGTAGCAGTGTGAGTTTGCAAAATTGTATAAGGTGGCTTACCACCACGAGTAAACAATAAGCCATGGTGGGGTATGGATAAATGGAAGGCTTGGAAGTGTGATGGTGTTGTCGCACTATAACGACATGTTGGTAAGGGACTCGGTGTGGAGCCCTTACGTGCTGTTGAGCACGGGATGTGAACAATTGTAAGGTCTCATCGTGGAGCCCTTGGTCATGAAATTGCATGCAGTGTGAGTTGATACGCGGTGTCATAATCCTGGGTTAAGGATAGTGTGAAAGATCTACGGGCTCTCCAATCATCACACCAACAGGAGTCGACAGATAGACTTGCATGGTTAGGCCTTGCTCCTCGGTGCTTACTTTTCGAGGCACCCTCCGTACTAGTGAACGGTTGGCCTTGGTCCTCTGGTGATATGATTACAGGGGCACCTTCTGTGCCACGATGATAGGCCAGTTTGGGCTGTGTTCTTGGTGCACATCAACCCGAGACCCCTCTGAGCTGTAGTTTGCATATGAGCTTCGTTGTTATGTTCTTATCGTTGAGGAGTACGGAGGCCTAGGCTTGGTAGTGTTCATGCCCGCCTAGTAGTGGAGAAGCCCGCTATACTGTCACCGTCTGGCCACGACGGTTGAAGCCTGAGAGGTTAGTTACCTTCTCAAAAAGTGGGAACTACAAGTCTGTGTCGAAATAACAATTGCATGTGTGTGATTATGGGCGAGTCATTGCATTGCATTCATATCATTTCATTATATTACATGCACAAGATCCTTAACATATAAGTTTCTATGAGTACTCTTATATGATGAGTTACTTTAATGTTGAGCCGATCCTCAACTTATATGTCTGTATGGGCATTCATATAAGTCGAGTTACTTTCTATTGTAATTCTATATTTTATACTGTTGTAGATGGTAGAAATGCTAGAGTAGTTTATTTACTCACTTGTTGTTTTACTGATATGCTCTAATATTGTTCACTCTTATACCACCTATTTGTACTATTGCTCATATATATATATATATATATATAATATATATATATATATATATATATATACACACACACACACACACACATACTAACATCTTTGAATGGGCTTTGCCCGTTCTCGATGTGTCGCTACGGGCTTCGCCCGTAACCAAGCGGAATTCGCCCGCTTGACAACGACATTGGTCGTGGGCGGCAACATGTGTCATGGACGACTATATTGGTCGTTGGGGCGACATTGGTCGTGGGAGCCGACATTGATCGTAGACGGCGATATTGTTCGTGGGCGGCGAAATTGTTCATGGGCGGCGACATTGTTCGTGGGCGGAGACATTGTTCGTGGCCTTCTACTATGCTCGATGCGTCACAGCGGGCTGTGCCAGCATCCAGGAGAGCTTCACTAGTGCTCGCTGACTCTTAGCGTGCTTCGCCCGCATTTGAGCAGGATGCGCCATCAACCAAGTGGGTTTCGCCTGCAAGCATATTCGGCGGGCGACATCATTTGGCGGAGGAGGCGACAATTGGAGGGGGAGGTGACAATTGGAGGGGGAGGCGACAATTGGAGGGGTTGGCGACAATTGGCTGGGGTGGCAACAATCGGCGATGGAGGCGACAATCGGCGGTGACGGCGACATTTGGTGAGGTCGGAGATATTCGGCGGGGTTGGAGATATTCGGCGGGGGCGGGGATATTTCGTGAGGACGACAACATTTGGTCAAGGCATCGACATTCGGTAGAGGCATCAACATTCGGCGGGGGCAGTCCATAAAAAAATAAATATGATATCTAAGGCTTTAAATAAATTTGAGAATAAACTTTTCATAGTTGATGGTGGATTAAAAATGTACCAAGCAAAAATAAGGAATCATAAATAGTGGCCCATACAAAATAAATCTAGAGCCACATTTCTTAACTAAAACTAAGAAGTTCTCAAAGTTCGCCATATTCTCTGACTTGAGAAAATGAAACAAATGCATTGAAATAACATAAGTGTCTACCTTTGATCAATAATTGAAGCATTAATCTACTAAATAAATTGATGTAGACTATATTGAACACCAATAAAAATCCTAGAAGTGATTGATGCAATGACAAAAAAATGTTGCAGATTAAAATGTTCAATGCTTTAAAGCAAATAACTAAGAGACCTACTGATTAGAGTTATTGCAGCTTAGCTTGAAATCAACCCAATGAAATTTTCACAATCTCAACCATTGCTGCGCCCGCATTCGAGCGGGTTGCGCCCGAATTTGTGCGGGCTGCGCACATCTATGAGTGGGTTGCGCCCGCATATGAGCAACATATACATATGAATACTTAAAATGACCGTAAAAATGAAGCACTTACATTATACATGCTTTTGACTATCTTATCAACAGAACATGTAAGAAATATAAAGTCGCTGGTAGACTAAGGAAATGCCAAAATTTAAAAATAATGCAAGTGCAATAATATCTTTGGCTAATGGAAGTGAAACGCAACCCCAAATAAAACTCAGGAAAAAGAAAGAAATGTTTCAGCACAACCTACCTGCATTACTTGGGAATCTCTAAAAAGGCTATTTTCAAGTTCTTGTCACCTGCAATATCAACTTGATTTTAAGGTAATATATGTCATTACTCTGAATTCTGGAAATGAGCGGGTTGCGCCCGCATATGAGCAATATATACGTATGAGTACTTAAAATGACCGTAAAAATGAAGCATTAACAATACACATGCTTTTGATTATCTTATCAACAGAACATGTAAGAAATATAAAGTTGCTCGTAGACTAAGGAAATGCCAAAATTTAAAAATAATGCAAGTGCAATAATATCTTTGGCTAATAGAAGTGAAACGCAGCCCCAAATAAAACTTAGGAAAAAGAAAGAAATGTTTCAGCACAACTTACCTGCATTACTTGGGAATCTCTAAAAAAGGCTATTTTCAAGTTCTTGTCACGTGCAATATCAGCTTGATTTTAAGTTAATTTATGTCATTACTCTGAATTCTGGAATTAAAAAGGGAAAGAACACAACTCAAAAGCAATGGTTCATAATATTAAATGAAATCTGACGGTTCAGAATATTAAAAGAAATCACCAAAGCATAAGAAATAAAGCTATTTGTCACCTGATTTGTTTGCTTATGTAGACAGTAATATAAAATTCATTTCATGAACTTACTATATCACCGGATATGTATTGTCTACTATGAATAACATATATGTCATGATAATTTTATTGGAACTATCGTCACTGCATACCCATAATCTTATTGGAACCTCCATCTAGCACACTTAAAGCGGACCATCATTTGAATAACATATAGGTCCAGTTGGCTACAAAGACAAAGAAATCGGCTCAATGAAAAAAATCTGGCTTTATAACTTATTAAGGCAAAATATATGCATTGAAGAAGAAAGCTAGTAGTCTATGGCTCCGTTTGGGGGGACTTATTCTCACCGGTCAAGCGGTTACGACCGCATAAACCAGACCTTACCTTAATTAAGGTCCGGTTCAATGAAAAAAATCTTGCTTTATAACTTATTAAGGCAAAATATATGCATTAAAGAAGAAAGCTAGTAGTCTATGGCTCCATTTGGGGGGACTTATTTTCACCGGTCAAGCGGTTACGATCGCATAAACCGGACCTTACCTTAATTAAGATCCGGTTCATGTGGTCGTAACTGCTTGACCGGTGAAAATAAGTCCCCCCCCCAAATGGAGCCTATATTTATAAAAAGTGTTTATAAGAAAAGTGAGATTCATAATGGTACAACTCTATGTAAATTTCTAAATATATATATATTTAGAGGGTCCATTCAAAGTTTTGATTAAAAATATGTATTTGGTACAGTACGAAAAATGAGATTCAACATTAAGATTTATCATCTCCTACCTGATACCATTCTTACTTGACTGCGCCCACTTGAAGAATATCACTATGGATCGATGTGAATGTGGTAAATCTAGACTGATTGTGCAAATAACCTAATCGAAGTGGCCACAATTTGCGGAGGTGACACTACTGTCGAGTGTCGCTGTGGGCTTTGAGGTTGACGATTTAAGAAGATTCCAAACAGTGGAGTCTACGGGCTAATTAAAAATAAACATAAATAGACAAAAAAAATCAACAAACATAATAGCTAAACACTTGAGATACAACAGTTAAAATGTCATTTTTTGAACTCTGTCAAGCCACAAATCTTACAATTTCCTCAACACAAATGAAAAATAGGCACTAAGAAAGAAACTGGTTTATCTTTTGCAAATGTCCACCCAATTGAAGAGTCATAGACAAAAAAAATCAAGATTGCATAAGGATGTAATTAGTTGTGCCATTAGAAAAAGAAGATGAAGGTTGTAAGTGCGTGAAAATGATGTGAGTCAGAACATAGCAAGAAAAGAGATTTGAAAACAACTAAGTATGAACTTAAAAGTTAACCAGAAACTATAGGGTTTACCACTAAAACCTGTAGGTGCGTGGCTGTAGGCGGAGTAGAAACACATTAGGATTTACCACTGAAACCTGTAGGTGGAGCAAAAACGCATTAGGGTTTACCTCTGAAAGTGCCTGTTGGCGTCGACGACATTGTGGAAACCTCCCATGCTTGCTCTGTTTTTATACACAGGCAAGAGATCGAAGAGGGTAAAGATCTCTGATGAAGACATCTGCTTCATGTTGGTGAGGGAGAGACGGATAACTGTTGGGAAAGAGGGAAAAAGTGGGGTAACCTGTAGGCAAAGAATAGGGCTCAACGCTCTGTTTTCTTTCCCGTGGATGTTGTCCCGTCGCTGGACGTCGACTGAGGCGAGGGAGGAGACGAAAGTGAAGAGGCACGATGAGCTTTGAAGAGGCACGATGAAGAACAGCAGAATAGCCTAGGCGAGTTCTGTCGGCGAGACAAAGTTGCATACCTGGAGACGGGGACGATGAGGAGTGGTGAAGCGGCGTGGGGACGGAAGCGGCGTGTGGACGGAAGCGGCACGGGGACAGAAGCGACGCTCGGGGACGAAAGCGGCGCGGGGACGGAAGCGGCGCGAAGAAGAGGCACGCGATGCCCCATCAGACTGATTTTATCGGGTTTGAGGGAAGGCCAGCGGCTTCTATCGGCAATTGAGAGAGAAAAATACTGATATATTGGAGAGGTTGAAATCCAACAGCTGAAAACTAATGTTTTGGTGATCCAACGGCTGAAAGTAAAAGGTTGGTGTGCTTTAAAGATATGTATATTGTTTTATATAATAAAGATATATATATATATGTAGTACTTTGATCTTTTCTCCGCCCGGTGTCGAGGAGTCGCTGGGGGAGCGGATGTGATAGCCACTTAGTCTTTATGACTAACTGTTGCTACATTTTCCTTTTTAGGAGGGAACCCTGCAGATAGAGCAACAGTAGGTTATGCAGGAGGGCAGTCAGGCCAGGGCGACAGGGCCTGATGTGACGGTACCGTCGATGCCGTCAGTGATAGATGTGAGTGTTTTGTAGAGAGATTCTTTGTATCCCTTTGGGCATGTACTCTAATGTTTTAGAAGCCTTGGTTGCTTCTTATTTCTATTGTACTCGTGGACTTATATACTAATGTGTATTTTGACTTTTGTTTTTATATTCTTTATGTTGGGTTGGCATGGATGATATGATTAGCCGGCGGGATAGGCGTCTTGTAGTATAGGTTAGCATGTGCGCTAGCGCTACCACAAGGTGGTTGTTCTGGGCATAAGACTCCCCTCGAGCCATGTTTTGTGTTCCGGGAGGGGGGGGGGGGTCTTACATCCCGTAGGACGCACACTCTCAAGGCCTCCATCCTACTATAGATTCTCACCTCCCGGAATGCCTTCGCTCAGTTTCTTTCCAAAGCATGATGGGTTATCCCACCTAGGTAACAACAGAGACGCATTCTGCATCGTAGGGCAAAAGATACTAAGAGCGGGCCTTCAGTCTTTTCAAAGACTGAGGTCGCATTTACGCAAGGTGTCACTTTGTGAGGTCGACCTTTCGCCGAGCTTGGGAGGTTGGTGTCTCGGTCTGTTCCTAATAGTTCCTTCAGTCATAGGAGAAGGGTGATTGGGAGGTAACTAGGCCAGCATATAAGGGGGGAGTTGATCCCGACCGACAATGTAGGGGCTTGGTCTTATAAGAATGCCTTAAGTCCCGACACACTATCCCATCATCCACCCTGGTCTTTTTAGGAGAATCAGGTCAGATGCAAGTTTCTCAAACTGATCCCAAAGGTTGACTTCACTACTTCTAGCTATCTTGAGAGGAGGTTTAAGCAAAGAAGATAACTCAATCCTGTGTTCCAAGAGGGGCAAGGATTTCATTAAAATATGAATAACTTTTACATACAGGTAGTCATACACCTGACTGTTAGGGGTGAAACCTTTTCAGGTCATCATCGCTCCAAGTGCTTTCCAGTAGTTCTCCTTCCTGGTTTTGAAGGCGGTATCCTCCAGTAGCTAGAGCTTCTTTGTCGATGAAGGGTCCTTCCCAATTATGGTTCAGCTTGCCAACGACGGCTGCCCTTCTTGTCGTGTCCACCTTATTTATGAAAAGATCTCCCGCCAGAAATTGCATGATGCGGATGTTCTTATAGAATTGATTTGCCATTTGCATCTTGACCTCCTCTTTGAGGGTAGAGGCTAGGTCCCAGAGCTCTTCAATGTAATCCAGAAAACGTTTCTCAGCGTCTTTATTCTTTAGGCGCCATTCTTCACTGCTTTCTCATATCGCAACGACTCTTGGGCTATTGACTTCAAACTCCACTAGTATGAGAGCTTCAGACCTGTGGGATAGCTTGAAAGGTGTTTCCCTTATGGTTGTGTTGGGAGTGGTTCTCAGAGCCTATAGGACTGATGAAAGCTACTCTGCCCAGTTCCCCTTCAGGTTAGTAACCTTCTTCTTTAGGAGGTTGATGATCAGCTTATTGGCGCCTTCCACCTGCTTGTTGCTTCGAGGATGGTGGATAGAGTAAAATCATAGATTCGTCCCTAGCTTTTTGTAGAAGTCTTTCAGCTCCAAGCTGGAGAATTCTGGGCCATTGTTAGTGATGATGGCGAGAGAGATCCCAAACCTGCAGGCAATTTCTCCCCAAATAAAGTTCTTCACGATCTAGGGCGTTGTCTTGGCAAGAGATTTCGCCTCGATACATTTGGAAAAGTAGTCGATCATAACAAGGACAAACTTCCTTTTGCCACTATCTTGGGGGAAATGCCCTATCAAATCCATTCCCCAGATGACAAAGGGGCAGGGGCGATAATCGAGCAAAGTTGTTTAGTTGGCTGCAACTAGAGGGGAGCGAAGAGTTGATATTCTTAACATTTCCTTGAGAAGGCTTCTACATCCTTCAGAATTATTGGCCAGAAGTAGCCATACTTGAGGATTCTCTGCTCTAGAGTACGAGTCCCAGAGTGGTTGTCACACTCTCCTGAATGAATATCTATGAGTACCCAAGGAATTTTAGCTTCGGACAGGCATTTGTCCGGAGGGCCTGAGATGAACTTGCAATATAGCTCTCCTTCGTGTAGTAGATAGTAGGCTGCTTTGTATCAAAACTTCTTTTGCTCACCATCGCTAGCGAAAAGCCGACCTATTGATAGAAATATGACGAACAGATCCTTCTAATAAGCTCATTGTTTGATCTCCATCATCTCCCCTCTTTGATGTACGGTCAAAATAACTCTGTCACTGTTCCACCGGCCCTCATGCCGTACTTGGATAGACAGATAGTCTGCTTTCGAGTTCTCCTCCCATTACACATGTTTGACGAAAAAAGATTGAAATCTCCCCATCAAGCTCTTCACAGTTACCAGATATCTTTGTAGGATAAGGTCGCGCACTTTGAACTCTCCACTGATTTGTAACGCGACCACCATTGATTTGATGAAGGCCTTGAGATCTTGAATTCCCAACTCCTTGGTGAGACGCGATCCTGCCACCATGACCTCATACTTCGCCTGGTTGATCGTGATAGGGAAGAGGATCTCAACAGGTTACTCAATCCTTGTTCCTTGCAGGCTCACTATCACGATGTCTGCTCCCACTGAATTCTTATTAGAAGCTCCATCCACGAACATCATCCAGGAAACGGGGCTAGAAGAGCCTTCGTCTCCTCCTGTCTCGACTGAGAAGACAGCCAGGAAATCTGTCACTACTTGAACCTTGATTGCCACCCTTGGTGAGAAAGAAATGTCGAAGTTGCTGAGTTCCACTGCCCACTTTACTATCCTCATCGAATGCTCCACTCCATCCAAGATACTTAAAAGAGGATGATCAAAGATTACCTTGATGGAGTGAGCTTAAAAATATGGTCAGAGCTTCCTAAGAACTCGACTCACATAGTAGATGAGAAGCTGTCTCTTCCCTTCTTCTCTGGTGAGCACCGAGTTGACTGCTTCCATTCCCACTCCTAGATAAAGGAAGAGATCTTTTCCTTCCTTGGGACTTTAGAGTAAAGGAGCTTGAGTTAGCTGCTGCTTAAGCTTTCCAAAATCCTCTTCACACTTCTCGGTCCACTAAAAAAATTGATTGGCTCGAAGAGTTTTGAAAAATGGAGAACACTTCTCCCCTGCCAAGGACAGGAAGAGGCTAAGGCCCGCCCGCCTTCCTATCAAGCTCTGGACTTCCTTGGAATTCTTCGAGGATGTCATCTCCAGGAAGGCTTTTACTTTGTCGGGATTAGGTTCCACTCCAACGGGGTAAGGAGGTGACCTAGAAACTTTCCCCTTCCTGCTCAGAACACACACTTTGTCGGATTGAGTCGCATCTTGAAATTCTGAAGTGTCGCAAACGTCTCCACCAGATCCTTAATATGTTCTACGATGCTACTACTTTTTACTAGAAGATCATCCATGTATATCTCCAGGTTCCATCCCTTTTGCTCTTTGAATACTTGATCCATCATCCTTTGATACGTCGCACCTGCATTCCTTAGCCCAAAGAGCATTATCTTATAACTATAACAACCATCGTTGATGATAAAGGAGACATCGCAGCAGTTTGGAGGATGTATCCGGATCTGGATATAGCCTGAAAAAGCATCAAGGAAACTCATCACAAGAAAATTGATGGCTGAATCTACCATCTCGTTGATTCGAGGCAAAGAGCAGCAATCCTTCGGCTCGGCTAGCGCGGTTGTGCTCTTTCTTTACTTCTAACGGACGAGCGCAAACTTTGGGTCCAGGTTGAGGCAATGATAGGTAACCTATACATCAATCACTGGCATCTCTACGGTGCTCAAGGCAAAGATGTCTATATGTTCTTATAGACAGACCGCTATCTCCACCTTCCCTTCCAGCATCTGGGATCCTCCGATCTTCAACAGTCCGTCTCTCCCTCCTTAGAGATTACATTCACTTCCTCAAGCTCCTCCGCAGCTCTCAGCTTATCTTCTCCTTCCAAGATCTTCTTCATCCTCTCTGCGCCCTCTATCCAGCCAATGGTACTGACAACACTAAGATATCACTCTCTTGCAGCTTTAGGATCCCCCCTGATCCTCACTTGGACATTGCCTCGACAATACTTCAAGTACTAATGATAGGAAGATGAGACTGCCTTGAAGTAGTTGATGAGTGACCTCTTGAAGATTGCACTATAATAGCTTGGTGGGTCCACGATGGCGAACCTGCACCTGATTAAGGTGCCGCCGAGTATTACCAGAAGATATGCTCCTCCTTCCACCTCCTTCTTCTCTCCGAAGAAGCCAAAGAGGGGTCCGTCCACAGGTAGGACCCTGGGTGCCTCCACTACAACCCAACGAATGTCCTTTTGAAGATGATATTCACCGAGCTCTCATTGTTTGCTAGCATCCTGTCAATGGTGAAGTCTTCGACGATGGCTTAAACGATGAGGTCATAATGAAAGGGATTCTCATTCACCAACATATCCTCCTTGTAAAAGGTGATCTCCTGCAACGGCGGTGGCATTTGAGAGGTCAAAGCGACACTCTTGCGGTAGATCTGATGGAGGCTTACTTTGTGGGAAGCTCCTAGCCTGGCTCCTCAGTGGATCACCCATACTTGTCATCCTCGTGCTCTCTAGACCACTTCCTTGTGACTGCCTTGGTCGACCCAGTATTCATTCTTCCTCCTCCCTAGAGCTTGGAATGCTACCGGTCCTGCAGGGGGCTCCTGCCTCTCCTACTCTCTCTCCACTTCTTCTACTTCCAGTCTTCTCCTCACATCCCAAAAATATGGGCATGCCAAGATCCCATGGCCCTCTACTTGATGCAGCTCACAGTAGAGGGGAATCTCTTCCGTCCGACTCCTTGTTAGTTGGTTCCTCATGTGATGTGTATTCCCTTGTTGGGCAATGACTATCATCTCCTCCCGCATTCTAACATGCCTCCTCTCATGTTGGTTACCGTTCCTCCTCTCCTGATTCTGGTACCAGGGTCTTCCTGTCAGCCTCCACTGGGGTCGATTCTCGGGATACTGAAATCGTCGTGCCTCATCCCTTCTCTCTGGATCCATTGCGGGCCTCCTCTCCTCCTGCTTGCGAGGCCTCTCTTGCCTCTCAGGCTCTTCCACCCTCATGGTCTCTTCTATTCTGTTTGGCTCTTCCCTCCTTCTCTCTTCCTACCTCTACTGGACAACCCTGGTTCTCACTTTAGAAGTTCCTCCCCTCTCCCCGCCTCTCAGGGTCTTTCCATGCAGCCTAGCCAAGAAATCGACATTCTTCTCTTCCCCTTGCATGAACTTGTTCGCTCTCTCGATCAAGTCTTCATAGGATATTGGGGGCTTTGAGCCGATCTCCATACTGAAGAGACCTTGCTTCGGTCTATGTGCGAACAGAAAAAAGTAGACCAAAAATTTGGAGTAACAAAATCTTTATTATCCAAAAAAGGTATCTATTACAAAGGTATTGCATCCCTTTTATAGAATGGAGGAGACGAGAGAGATTACAAATAAGCAATGTGAGACTAAAAAATTATAGGTATATGCGGCTTTAAAAATAGACAAACCAGACAAGTCGTGCAGTTAGACAAGCCGGCTAACCGCCCGACAACCAATAGTAGGAGAGAACAAGTGCCATAGAGAACAAGCCGCCACAGGAGACCGCTAGACCGCCTGTAGGGAACTATGTCCACATTAACCCAGATTTGATGAAGTCACCCTGGAACTAAGATGAATTAGTTTGTATTTGATGTTTCGTTTGAGTTATGTGTTTGCAGGACTCCAATGGGAAGTGTAGACCAATGTCAGTCTACAATGAGTCACTAAACACAGGACCATACAATGTAATCCCTCATTGTGTGTTCCAAAGTGTTGACTCATGTGTAGCCTCTCTATTGGGATACACTTCATATTCAAGCTATAGGAATATGTGAAAAGACCTGATGCTGATTCCCCTCTAGTAGAAGAAAATTTTCTGACAGAAATTTTTCTAAGTGTTTCTCTCGAGTAGGTATTTAACTACTCGAGTAGATTGCTTGAGATATACTCGAGTAAAACTTCTGCATACTCGAGTAAGAAAATTCTTCCTCTCGTGAAGTCAAGTAAAACACTCGAGTAGTTCACTAACATACTCGAGTAGCTTACTTAACTACTCGAGTAGATCATTCTTCCTACTCGAGTTGCCCAGAATTCAGGTTCCATGTTTTTCTAAGTAAATCACTCGAGTAGTCCAAGTCATATACTCGAGTAGCTCATTCTGTCTCGAGTAGTTTATTCTTCCTATTTCAGATTCCTCTTTCTCAGAATTTTTCTAAGTCATTTACTTGAGTAGGTAATTTGTATACTCGAGTAGTTCTCGACACTATGCCGAGTAACTCTCTTCTCTGTGTCGAGTAGTTAAGATAAACTCGAGTAAGTCTTTCATATACTCGAGAAGATTTCTTTCCTCTCGAGTAGTTCAATCTGACTACTCGAGTAGCTATTTTTCCAGTGTGCAGAATTTCTCTAAGTGTTTGTCTCGAGTAGTTCTTCTAACCACTCGAGTAGTTCAATTCTGCATACTCGAGTAGTATAACTTATACTCGAGTAGTTCAACTCCTTCCCGTGAAACGTTTCTGTATACTCGAGTAGATCTTCTAAGTACTCGAGTAGTTGATTATATGTACTCGAGTAGTTGTCTTCAACCTACTCGAGTAGTCATGAATTATATACTCGAGTAACATTTCTTTACTTACTCGAGTAGTCCTTGACCTACTCGAGTAGATATATACCTACTCGTGTATATCACCTCATTTTCTCCGAAATTTCTTCTAAGTCCAGATTTGACAGATTTTCAAATTCCGCGACATAATTGGTCCACGTGTACGTCATTAAAACCAATTATGACCGTTATTAGTATTTTTATATAAGGTCATGTCTAATCGACAAACCCTAATAAGAATTACAAGCTTTCAAGATAGAATATTATTGGAAAGAAATTTCTGCAGCCGTCTCTCTCTCTCCAAGTCGCTATTTACTCTCTCTCTCTCTCTTCACGGAACGAAAGCCGCCGCCGCCGCCGCTGTTCTTCTCCGGCAAGGGCTTCGATTTTCAGAGGAAATAGACTGAAGAAGTTTTACAGATCGAGATCGTTTCTCAACTGCTCATCCTCTTCCCGATCGTGTAAAACAAAGAAGATTTCATATCTGGCCGAGATTTTCTTCATCTTTTCTGAAAGTGCCGCAAAGCTCACAAGAAGAAGATCCTGGTTCTTGTTTGCAGATCTGACAGAAAAATCATTGTTTGTATTTTCTTAAACAATTTTTCATTCTTGTAGGAGAAGTTTTCTCCGAGTGTAGGAGTTTTCAACTCCGAGTTTGTAGGAAGTTTTGCCTTCCAAGTTGTAGATCCAGTTGGTTGGATTGAGATTGCAGGAACTTTGTTCCGAGGGTAGGATTGATTTTCAATACGAGATAGTGGAGTAGCCGAGTTTAGTATATTGCTAGATCGGTGAGCGAAAGTGGATGTACCCAAGATTGGGGAACCACTATAGATCTTGTCTCGTCTGTGATAATTTGGTAGATAGATCTGTGCTTTGTTCTGAGATTTTTTAATTCCGCAAAAGACGCACAAATCACCTATTCACCCCCCCCCCCTCCTTAGGTGATTTAGGTTGACAACTATTATCTTTCAATTGGTATCAAAGTGAGGTTGATCGTTAAAAGGTTAACACCTTGATCAGTTCCTGCAATAGTTTTTATTTGTGATCTATCTATCATGGACAAGGCAAAAGATTTTGCCAAGCTTCCCCTATGCAACAAGAACAACTTTCCCATATAGAAAGAAATGATCAAATTCTTTATGGAAGCTGTGGATCCAAGGATCTTCATGATAGTTGAAGAAGGTCCTTATATCCCTATGACTGTCTCCACTATAGATCCTACCAAGAAGGTTCCAAAGAAGCTGATGGATTTAGACAAGGATGAGATTGTACTTGTCTCACTAGACAAGAAAGCTAAAAACAATATAGCAAGTGCAGTTGATGACTCAATGCTGCAGAACTTAATCCACTGCCAATCTGCAAAGGAGATGTGGCAGTCCTTGGTTACCTTAATGGATGGAACATAAGAAGTGAGGGACGATTGGAGATCCCTCCTCAATCAGAAGTATGAAGCCTTCCGACAGGGAAGCAAAGAGACCATTGCTGATACATTTGAGAACTTTTTCAAGATAGTTAATAACCTAAGAGTCTATGACAGAGTATTCACTAATGGAGAACTGAATGACAAATTCCTGAGATCCCTGACCAAAGAATGGGACAACAAGGTCTGTGTCATCAGGGAGTTTGGGAAGTTGGCTGAGATAGACCCACAAAATCTTTTCGGGAAGCTTATGTCATATGAGCTTCAACTCAACACCAGAAAAGCTGAAGAAGAGAAGAGCAGGTCTGCTCTCAAAAAAAAGTCTGTTGCTCTAAAAGCAGACACCTCCAGAAAGACAAAGGCTGCCTCCCCAGCTCCAGCTCTAGAGATTAGTGAAGAAGAAGAAACTTCTGAGTCTAGTACCTCAGGCTCTGAGCTATCAGGAGGAGAGTTCTCACTGCTCTCACATCAGTTCAAGAAATTCTTAAACAAGAATAAGCAATGGAAAGGCAAGGATGCCACCTATAAAAGATCTCGACACGACGGTGATCGACAAAGAAAAGGCTCAAGTAGCCATGACAGGTATTACTCTAAACAGAACAAATATGTTTCGACTGACATTATTTGCTATTGTTGTAATAAGGCAGGTCACGTCATTGCTAACTGCCCTCATAAGAAGAAGGAGGGTGGTAGAAGAGAAGAAAAGAAACCCTCTTACAACAAAAAGAGGAAAGAGAAGAGCCTGATAGCCAAAAAGAGTAAGACTCTTAGTGACTCTGACTCATCTGAGTCAAGTGAAGAAGAAGAAGCTTATTTTGGGTTTATGGCTCAAACAGATGATGATCAAGAGCCCCAGTTCACTGGGAAGGTAAATTCTCATACCCCTCTTTCAGATTCTGAAGTTTCTGAACATGATTGTGAGGATAGCTCCTCTGACGATGAGTCAGAACTAATGGCCCAGTACAAGGAGTTAATCATGGCTTACGACAAATGTCGTCGAGTCTTGAAGACTCAGGCTAAAGAGATCAAATCTCTAAAAGCCGAAGAGAGCAACTTGAGAGAAAAAGTCACAAAGACTGACTCCCTCGAGGAAAACTTCAATAATACAATTGAAGAATATAACAAGGCTCTTGAGCACCTTGACCTCAAAGAGAAAATCATCAAGGAATTGGAAGCCCAACTTGCAGGTGAAAAGAAACTTGTTGAAAGTTTCTCGAAGCCCAATACGGTTCTTCCATTCGTTGCTGAATTCTCAGCCAAGGCCAAGGGTGCCGGATTAGGGCATGAAGAAGCTCCTAGTAAATCTTCTAGGAGAAACAAGAATCAACGGAAGAATAAAGCAGCCAAAAAGGCATTAGCCAAAGAGAAGGGGAAAGCCCCTCAAGATCAAACTACATTCAAGAAAGTCATCTTTCCATCAAATGAGTTTGATTTTGACTCATCCTACGGGCACTTTGCTAGGCCTACCTATGTAGAGCCAAAGTCCCGTTATCAAGGATGGACTCGACCCAGAAACTTTAGCGAAAGTGTCTTTAAGGCAACTTATGAAGAAGTTATTCTTCAGAGCTATGGCTCTTTCAATCATGGGCATAACTTCAAGAAGGCACCAAAGACAAAGCATGTTGTAGAAAAGCCTATAAAGGAGAAGAAGTCATGCGATTGCCATCATCATGAGGCATCTTCCTCCAAGAATGCTGCCCCTGCTAGACCACAATTCCAAAAGGTCAAGCAGGAGATATTGAGGCAAAGGTACAACAGATTTGACTGTTGGTGTTGTGGCAAGGTTGGTCACTTCGCTATTAACTGCTGGTTCAATTCCAGAAACGCTACAACTCCTCATGCCAGCAATATGAGAAAGATCGCTCATAATGCTAACACTCGTTGGGGGAGTACTCTAACATGAGACCAAGGACCCAAATGTGTTTGGGTTCCTAAGGCAAATTGATTATGATTGCAGGTATGTCCAAAGGCCAACAAAATGCCAATCTGATATTTGGACAGCGGATGCTCTCGACATATGACCGGGACTAGAAGCCTCATTTAGAACTTTACTCCAGTCGTGAACAGACCAAAGGTCATCTTTGGAGGTTCAGACCGTGGAATTACTAGAGGCTATGGTATGATCACTAACGACAATGTATCTTTCTCGGATATGGCTTTTGTCGAAGGATTGGAACACAATCTCATAAGCATAAGCCAACTCTGCGATAAAGGATACATAGTTGAATTCCATGCTGACAAGTGCTTGATAAAATCCGTTGACAATATGGAAACGATTCTATCCGGCACTCGAAGCAGGAATATTTTCTGTTTAAATTTCATTTGTATAGATTCATCTACACCAGTGTGCCTCTTAGCAAAAGATAGTGCGTCTCTTGGTGACCAATGACACAAGCGACTAACACATATTAATTTCAAAAGTATTAATAAATTATTTTCAATGAACTTAATAATGATGCCTCAAATGTCAAGTGTGTCAAAGATAGACCTTGTCATGCGTGTGTAAAAGACAAGCAAACAAGGGCTACCTTTAAAAGCGTTATTGACAAAGATTCTAATAGATATCTTCATCTATTACACATGGACTTGTTTGGTCCACTACAAATTAGAAGTTTGGGAGGTAAGGATTATATGTTGGTAATTGTTGATGATTACTCGCGCTTTGCATGGGTGTTCTTTCTGAAACACAAGTCAGATACCTTCGACATCTTTACTAATTTTGTCAGGCAAGTCCAGAATGAGTACAACTGCTCCGTAGTCAAAATCAGAAGTGACAATGGAACAGAGTTCAAATCTGGGGCCATGACAGAATTCTGTGAAAGCTTAGGTATCTTTCATGAGTTTTCCTCTCCTCGTACTCCACAACAGAACGGAGTGGCTGAGATAAGGAACATAACACTCATAGAGGCCTGCAGGACTATGTTGAGTGACACTTCACTTCCGGAGTACTTCTGGGCCGAAGCCGTCAACACTGCATGCCACGTGCAAAATTGAGCACTCATAAACAAAAACCACGATATGACACCTTATGAACTTCTAAAGGGAAGGAAGCCAACCATCTCATACTTTAGAATCTTTGGATGTAAATGCTTTGTACTTAACAATGGTAAGTATCATACCACCAAGTTCAGCGAGAAGAGTTTTGAAGGTATTTTTGTAGGTTATAATAGCCATAGTAAGGCATATAGAATATTTAATAGAAAAACTCTGGTGGTAGAAGAATCGATACATGTTGTATTTGATGAGACGAGCTTGCTGCAAAGCAATCCGTCTAGTGTGCTCATTGAAGATGCAGGTGCAAAGCTGAAAGAAACTAGCTTGGATGAACCGTCTGAAGACAAAGGCGAAAAGTTCATTAAGATCACCACTCCAACCCCTATTGGAGAGGCTGATGATCAAGATGAAGAAGTCATCCAAGTTGAGGAAATCACTCCAGTGATTGAAGATAATCCAGATGCAAGAACTTTAGAGCTCAGACATCTGAAGCATCACCCCATGGACCAGATCATAGGAGATCCCTGGGACGGTGTCAGAACTCGTAGAGATGCAGATTTTGCAGGAAGCAAAGATGACAGGAAAAGCACCTCCGGCATGTGCCAATTCTTTGGAAGAAGGCTAATCTCCTGGAGTAGTAAAAAGCAGAACTATGTCGCAATCTCAACGGCCGAGTCAGAGTATATCTCTGCAGGCAGTTGCTGCGCACAATTACATTGGATAAGGAATCAATTTGAGGATTACACTTGAAGTTCAAGAATGTCCCATTGTTTTGCGACTCTTCCAGCGCAATTGCAATAGCCAACAATCCAGTCTCGCACAGCCGGACAAATCATATCGAGCTAAGGTATCATTTCATTCGGGAGCATGTAAAGCATGGGGACATAGATCTCCAATATGTCTCCACACACAGGCAAGTTGCAGATATTTTCACAAAGCTGCTGGACGAGATCAAATTCTCATTCTTCGAAATAGAACTTGGGATGCTCAACAGAGAAGATTAGAGAATGTGGGATTTCAACAAAGTAAAGGAAATTAAAAGGTTAGTCAAAATCTGGCTTTTCAAAGTTTTCTTCTTTCTCTGACTCAAGTTAGACCTGACCTTCTCGAGTACTCAAAGGACCTACTCGAGTAGTCCATTTAACTTACTCGAGTAAGGCAATTAATGTACTCGTGTAGTACACTTCTTCTACTCGAGTCAGTCAATTCTTCCACTCGAGTCATTGCAGATTCTCCTACTCGAGTAACTTCTATAGACCTACTCGAGTAACTCCTATAGACCTACTCGAGTAACTCTCTATATACTCGAGTACTTCTTTTATCTCTCGTGTATATGCCTCTTGGCTTTCAAATTTTCTTGTGTCGCCTCTTCTATGGTTTAAGTTATTTCCTTCTTGATTGTTTAGACTTAAACCTAGGGTTTATAAATACGAATTTCCGAAAATCTCTCTACATGAAACCATTTCACTCTCTCGTGTACCTGGCTGCCGCTTCATCTTCCTTCGAGAAATTGCAGAGCCGCGACTTTTCCTCTTCCCCCCGACAGAGCTTTTCTAAGTTTCTGGATCATAGCTGCCGTCTCCAAGATTGATGTAGGTTCAGAACTTGTTACCGCAGGGATTATAGAGCTGTCAGACGACTTCCACAATTTGTTGGTTCTTCTAGATACCGCCGGACTTTCCTTCGCTCTCCAAGAACCCTGCCGGATCCTCTTCCCCGAGGTAGCAGAATTCTTCACAAATCTGAAGGTCAAAAGGAATGATAAAGTTATAAAATCCAAGGTGCAAGGTCTAAAAATTAAACTTACTGCGACAACTGTCTCTCAACTCCTCCGTCTACCAGTAGTCACTGCAGCAGACAACCTCGATGAAGAAGATTCCTACAGAACCTGCCTGTTCTGTGGGATTTCGCCTGAAGTTCAGTCTATCAAACGATCAGACATGAACGCAGAAGGAAAATTTCTAGTTGATGTTATTGGAAAGATTTTGCTGTGCAAGACCAACTCCATAAGAGACATTCCACTGTATTTCTTCGACATAATGCAAGCCATTGTCTGCCGCAAGAAATTCCAGTTTGGTATGCTGCTTCTGGACAAAATCAAGCACAGCTTAAAATCCCCCAACTTCGCCAGAATAATCTCTCTGCTACTCCATGAAACAAATCCCTAAGTTTTTAACTTCTCCAAAGGGACCCCTCTTCACCACATGAAGAAGGTCTTCATTTTTTCTATTCAGAGATGGGAGCTCAAACTGAAAAATGCTGCCCAAGCTGCTAAGACTTCAGACGTTCCAGTATTAGAGGACAGAACTCCATCTCCCTCTCCTCATCATGTGGCCAGCTCCTCTGGTGCACTAAGTGAGGGGGAGCATGCTCCTTCCATCTCAGTCAAGATACCCTCTCCACCAAAAACCACCTCATCTCCTCAGCCAGCAACTTCTTCCCTACCTCTTACTCCACAAACTCCAGCAACTCCTTTAGATTAGATACCTCAAGAAT
Source organism: Platanthera guangdongensis (assembly GCA_039583875.1). Classification (NCBI taxonomy): domain Eukaryota; kingdom Viridiplantae; phylum Streptophyta; class Magnoliopsida; order Asparagales; family Orchidaceae; genus Platanthera; species Platanthera guangdongensis. Next base: position 159,389,129 of record CM077167.1, read on the forward strand.
CTCTTCTCTCAACAGCTGCTGCTATAGATGCAATGATTGCAGAACTCTCTGAATAAGTGCTACCTATTCCTCCTCCTCCTCCTCTATCTCCTCCAGCTCCATCCTCTGAACTTCCCAAAGACTCAACTCCTAAACATTCTCTAGCCAGGACTCTAGCAAACTCTCCTGCTGCCCTCAAAGACCAGCAAGACACAATTCATATCTCTGATGAGCCCTCTCTAGAGCTAGCAGAGGCTCCTCTTAGAAACCTAGACTTCTCTCTCCCTTATGTTACAGAAGAAGGGGTTGTTATCATTCATACCACAAGAGCTCACAGCTCTGTGATCATTGAAGAAATAGCTCCATGGGTAACTCCTCCTCTTCCTACATCTGCTGCTCCTTCAACTGCTGCTGCTACAGACTCTTCCTCCTCAGATTTGCTGCAACAGATTGCACTTCTTCTTCAAGAACAGAGAACTTATTTTGATACTTATCTAAAGACTGTAACTGACAAGGTAACTGCTCTCGAGACTGAGATGAGCAGAGTATTTGCTGAAATTCAGCATAACACTGACAAGCTCAAGTACCTGTTTCAACTTGGTGGAAAAGCCCTCGACCACACTATAACTAGTGTTGGAGAAGTTATGGAACAGGGTGTCACCCTTGCAAATAATCAAATAGAGCTGGGCAAGAGAAATGAAGCCAACAAAGTGAAAATCTGTGAAGAAGTTGGTCTTTTTAAAGAAGATGCTATAGAAAGGTTATCTATTGAAGTCAGAAAGGGGGAGGGACTAGTAAAAGAATATCTAGAAAAATCTGCTGCTCTCCAACGGGAACTATAGGAAACTCATGTGCAGGGAATTAAGACTGATGTGCTAGCCCAGATACAGAGTGTCAAGTTCCACACTTATGACACTGCTGTTTGGATGCACAACCAGATTCTGCCAGACTTTATTGCTGATCCCAACATCATTCCTCATCATTTAAATCCTCTAGCTACAGATGCCTCTGCCCCAGCTGCTCCTTTGCAACCTACCTTCTCTCCCAGGCCTGGAGACTCAGTTGCTCCTCCAGACACCTATGTTCAAGGCTGGGAAGAAGATCATGCTGACATTTTCCTTCATGCTCCTCCAGAGATCAAAACTTACAAGAAGAAAAGGAAATATGATGAAGGTCCTTCTGCTAGCAAGACTGTTCTTGCTAAAGCTCCTGAACATGCTGAAGTTTGGTCTCCAACCTCCAAATCCCTGATTCTAGAAACTCTCAGATTAGTTATGGAATTCCATGAGAGCAGGAATATTCATTACAACTCATATGAATGGGAACTTTATGGAAAATCCATGACCAAGAGAAGAATCTATGACAGAGAATATGGAAGGAATAATCCTGCTGCCCCTCCTAGGCCACCCAAATATTATCCTAAACCATACTGCTACCAAAGGAGACAACAAGAGAAATTGGACAAACAACATCATCAAGGCTGATTTTCAAGGACTTTTGAGATTGTGAAATGATTGACTGTAGAGTTGATAATTGTGGATATTCTTATTTATATGATTCTAAGTTTTTGCTCTTATTATCTTATCTCACAGTCTATTGCTTCCTTGCACATTTCTTTCTACTTAGCACTTTTTATGTCTATAATTCACCTTAGTGTAAAAGGTTCTGACTTCAACAAATAGAGGGAGATTGTTGGGAACTATGTCCACATTAACCCAGATTTGATGAAGTCACCCTGGAACTAAGATGAATTAGTTTGTATTTGATGCTTCGTTTGAGTTATGTGTTTGCAGGACTCCAATGGGAAGTGTAGACCAATGTCAGTCTACAATGGGTCACTAAACACAGGACCATGCAATGTAATCCCTCATTATGTGTTTCAAAGTGTTGACTCATGTGTAGCCTGTCTATTGAGATACACTTCATATTCAAGCTATAGGAGTATGTGAAAAGACCTGATGCTGATTCCCCTCTAGCAGAAGAAAAATTTCTGACAGGAATTTTTTTAAGTGTTTCTCTCAAGTAGGTCTTTAACTACTCGAGTAGATTGCTTGAGATATACTCGAGAAAAACTTCTGCATACTCGAGTAAGAAAATTCTTCCTCTCGTGAAGTCAAGTAAAACACTCGAGTAGTTCACTGGCATACTCGAGTAGCTTACTTAACTACTCGAGTAGATCATTCTTCCTATTCGAGTTGCCCAGAATTCAGTTTCTAAGTTTTTCTAAGTAAATCACTCGAGTAGTCCAAGTCATATACTCGAGTAGCTCATTCGGTCTCGAGTAGTTCATACTCGAGTCGTTTATTCTTCCTGTTCCAGATTGCTCTTTCTCAGAATTTTTCTAAGTCATTTACTCGAGTAGGTAATTTGTATACTCGAGTAGTTCTCGACACTGTGTCGAGTAACTCTCTTCTCTGTGTCGAGTAGTTAAGATAAACTCGAGTAAGTCTTTCATATACTCGAGAAGATTTCTTTCCTCTCGAGTAGTTCAATCTGACTACTCGAGTAGCTGTTTTTCCCGTGTGCAGAATTTCTCTAAGTGTTTGTCTCGAGTAGTTCTTCTAACCACTCGAGTAGTTCAATTCTGCATACTCGAGTAGTATAACTTGTACTCGAGTAGTTCAACTCCTTCCCGTGAAACTTTTCTGTATACTCGAGTAGATCTTCTAAGTACTCGAGTAGTTGATTATATGTACTCGAGTAGTCATGAATTATATACCCGAGTAACATTTCTTTACTTACTCGAGTAGTCCTTGACCTACTCGAGTAGATATATACCTACTCGTGTATATCACCTCATTTTCTCCGAAATTTCCTCTAAGTCCAGATTTGACAGATTTTCAAATTCCGCGACATAATTGGTCCACGTGTACGTCATTAAAACTAATTATGACCATTATTAGTATTCTTATATAAGGTCATGTCTAATCGACAAACCCTAATAAGAATTACAAGCTTTCAAGATAGAATATTATTGGAAAGAAATTTCTGCAGTCGTCTCTCTCTCTCTCCAAGTCGTTATTTCCTCTCTCTCTCTTCACAGAACGAAAGCCGCCACCGCCGCCGCTGTTCTTCTCCGGCAAGGGCTTCGATTTTCAGAGGAAATAGACTGAAGAAGTTTTACAGATCGAGATCGTTTCTCAACTGCTCATCCTCTTCCCGATAGTGTAAAACAAAGAAGATTTCATATCTGGTCAAGATTTTCTTCATCTTTTCTGAAAGTGCCGCAAAGCTCACAAGAAGAAGATCCTGGTTGCTGTTTGCAGATCTGACAGAAAAATCATTGTTTGTATTTTCTTAAACAATTTTTCATTCTTGTAGGAGAAGTTTTCTCCGAGTGTAGGAGTTTTCAACTCCGAGTTTGTAGGAAGTTTTGTCTTCCGAGTTGTAGATCCAGTTGGTTGGATTGAGATTGTAGGAACTTTGTTCCGAGGGTAGGATTGATTTTCAATCCGAGATAGTGGAGTAGCCGAGTCTAGTATATTGCTAGATCGGTGAGGGAAAGTGGATGTACCCAAGATCGGGGAACAACTATAAATCTTGTCTCGTCTGTGATAATTTGGTAGATAGATCTGTGCTTTGTTCTGAGATTTTTTAATTCCGCAAAAGACACACAAATCACCTATTCACCCCCCTTTAGGTGATTTAGGTTGACAACTATTATCTTTCACCGCCCGATCTCCAAGTCGCCTGATACAAACCGCCAGACTGCTGGGATACCAGACAGAAACAGAGCGGCAGACAAGCCGGCTAGGATAAACCGCCAGACCGCCCGGCCTCCGAACAACAACAGACCGTCCAGCCTCCATACTACAACACTCCCCATCAAGCTGGAGCATAAATATCAATCATGCTCAGCTTGTCACAAATGTGGAAGAAGGAAGCAGACACTGGCTTGGTGAAGACATCTGCCAACTCGTTGTCGGAAGTGAAGAACGGAGTACAAATCTATTTCTTCAAGATCTCTTCCCGAATAAAGTGACTGTTGACTTCTATATATTTTGTCCTCTCATGGAAGACAAGATTTTTGGAGATGTATATCGCAGCCTTGTTGTCACAGAACATAGGAAGATGATAGTTGTAGACATATCCTAAGTCAAGCATGAGAGCTCGTAACCATTTCAACTCACATATGGTCAATGTCATACTGCGATATTCCGCTTCTACACTAGAGCTGGAGACCACAAACTATTTCTTGCTCTTCCAGCTCACAAGATTTCCTCCAACAAATGTGTAGAAACCTGATGTTGACTTGCGGTCACCTTTGTCATCAACATAGCTCGAATCTGAGTACGCTTCAACCCTTATGTGACCATTCTTCTGAAAAAGGAGTCCTTTCCATGGCGCTGCTTTAACATACTCCAATATCCTCAGGAAAGATTGTAGATGACACTCCCTAGGAGCTTGCATGAACTAGCTCACCTTGCCCACAATATAAGAGATGTCGGGTCTGGTTACAATGAGATAAATGAGTTTGCCAACAAGATGTCAGGACCTCGTAAGATCGGATAGAAGGGGAGAGTCATCTGTTCAAGTTTTGTCTTCTCTAGCAGCTATGGGACATCGGCCAGGTTTAGCACCAGTCAACCCTGCCTCCTTCAGAACATCAATAGCATACTTCCGTTGGGAAAGGACCATGGTGTTGGGATTCCTAGAGATTTCAATCCCTAGAAAGTATTTCGGGGAACCCATATCCGTTGTGACCAGGTGTTGACGAAGGTGTTTCCTTGTCAAAATTACCCCATCCTGGTCATCGCCAGTAAGAAGAATGACATCCACATATACCGTAAGAACTACCAGACCCGAGACAGTTTTCTGAACGAACAGGGAGTGATCGGCTGAACTTCTTGCAAAACCAATGGCCGCAACAATGCCGCTGAACTTGTCAAACCAAGCACGAGGGTTTTGCTTCAGGCCATAGATAGCCTTCTTTAGAAGGCATACTCGTGTCTCCCCCTGAGCAACATACACAGGAGGTTGCTCCATGTAAACATCTTCATAAAGATCACCATAAAGAAAAGCATTCTTAACATCCAGCTGTGAAATAAGCCAATCCCTATTGACAGCGACAGAGAGAAAGACCCGAATGGTGCTGAGACGAGCAACGAGAGAGAAGGTGTCAAAGTAATCAACACCATAGGTCTGAGTGAATCCTTTGGCAACCAGGCGGGCCTTGTATCGATCCACGCTGCCATCCAAACTGAATTTTACAACAAAAACCCAGCGACAGCCAACCACGTCAGTGCCCAAAGGGGGGGGGGGAACCAGGGTCCAGGTACCCCGTTCAGTGAGGGTCGCAATTTCCTCATCCATGGCGGCATTCCAATGAGGAGCAGCAAGAGCTTTCTAGTAGGTGCGAGGAGTGGCAGTCACAGAGATAGCCAATGCAAATTCCCTGCGAGAAGGAGTGGGACGATCATATGAAACAACAGCAGCCAGCGGATGTTGGGTACACGTCCGCATCCCTTTGCGAAGAGCAATGGCAAGATCCAGGTCAGCGTGTTCCTCAGTAACCGGAGCATCCGTAGCGGAGAGAGCTGGCCCGGGAGAGGAGAGAGACGGCTGCGGAGAGGATGGAGAGAGCGGTGGTGATGAATAAGAGAGGGAAGGAGGAGACAGTAGAGGTGATGGTGGGAAAATCTCGATGGGAGTAGACGGGGTGGAGGGAACGGTGGGAGAAGGTGAAAGAACTGTAGAGGGAGAGGGGTCAGAAGAGAAATAGGACACATTCTCGAAGGTCACATCCGCGGATATGTATTGTTTACGAAGAACGGGATCAAAACAACAATAGCCTTTTTGAGTAGTTGAGTAACCCAAAAAGACACATTTGGTGGCACGTGAGTCGAGTTTGTCATGAGTGGCAGAAGGATTGTGCACAAAATCCGTGCACCCAAAGATACGCAGAGGGGAGGAAACGAATCCTTGCTTGGATATAGAATAGAGAATGAGGTTTGTCCGTAGAGAACCGTGGACGGAATGTGATTAATGAGGTAACAGGAGATGAGGACAGCGTAGCCCCGATAGGAGCGAGGAACTTACATTTGTGTCATCAGAGTGCGAGCGACATCAAGGAGGTGACGGTTCTTGCGTTTCGCCACCCCATTTTGTTGGGAGGTATAGACACAAGTAGTTTGATAAATAATACCATGTTGCATACAAAAAGAAGAGAAAGCAGTGTTAAGATATTCCTTAGCATTGTCAGAACGAAATATTTTAATAGACATATCAAACTGATTCTTAATCATATTATAAAATGATGTCCATACAGAAAAGTGTTCGGAGCGATCTTTTAAAAGATACACCCACGTAAATCTAGAGAAATCATCAATAAATATTACAAAATATGAACTACCCCGACCTATGGTGAGGGTAGGAGCAGGACCCCGGATGTCAGAGTGAACAAGTTCAAATAGCCGGGAAGAGCCACGACCTTGCTTCGGTGGGAAGGAGAAGCAATGATGCTTGCCAAGCTGACATGCGTCATAGTTGAGAGGTGGACTCTGCGAAGGAAGATGTGGTAGAAGCTGACATAGAAGACGTGGAGGAGCATGACCAAGATGTAGATGCCACTAGAGAAGATCAGTAGAAGAGATGAAGAAGGCGGAGAGTGCGGAAAGCGCGAACAGGGCAAAAGCCAGTGGACGAAACAAGCTGCGAAGACAGGTCGCAAGAAGAAGAAATAAGTCGCGCGGACAGAGAGGGCTCACAAAATCAGGAGGAAAAGATCGATCCCTCTGATACCATGTGCGAACAAAAAAAGTAGACCGAAAATTTGAAGTAACAAAATCTTTATTATCCAAAAAGGTATCTATTACAAAGGTATAGCCTCCCATTTATAGAATGGAGGAGATGAGAGAGATTACAAACAAGCAATGTGGGACTAAAAAATTACAGGTATATGCGACTTTACAAATAGACAAAGCAGACAAGTCATGCGGTTAGACAAGCCGGCTAACCGCCCGACAACCAACAGTAGGAGAGAACAAGCCGCCACAGGAGACCGCTAGACCACCCGGTCTCCAAGTCGCCTGAGACAAACCGCCAGACCGCTGGGATACCAAACAGAAACAGCCCGACAGACAAGCCGGTTAGGATAAACCACCAGACCGCTCGGCCTCCGAACAGCAACAGACCGCCCGACCTCCATACTGCAACATGATAAATGTCAGGGCCAGCTGCAAGGTAAAGCCATCCACCTTCTCGATGTCAAGAACCTCGTCCTAGAATCAATCAATGTAATGGCTAAGCCTCTTTTTCTTACCCTGCAGGATTTTGAAGAGAGAAGTTGCCTCCTTATTCCTTTTCATAAACATTGCAAACCTCGCCATCAGACCCTGACGCAGGTCTTCAAAACAATAGATGGAACCTCCCGACAGCTGGTGGAACCAATCTTTGACCATCCTTTCAAAGGTGATGAAGATGAATTTGCACTTGAACGCGTATGTCATGTTTTGGATGGATACATCCTCGAACCACTAGACATTCCTGACTGGGTCATCTCTTCTAGAATAGTAGCTCGAGACCGGCTCTCTAAAGCCTTCAGGAACTGGGGTTGTTAACACTTCATCGTAGAAAGGGATCTTCTCTCCTCGGCGACGATGGACCTCATACTGGCAAGTATCTCCTCCATACTCGCCACCTTGCCGAGTATCCTGGAACCTCATCGGGTTCTCCACATCTCAAAACCTGATGCCCTGTTAGCTCACCAGGCAATATCGCAAATGCACTAGTCTCTATGGATCCTCTTCCCCTCGCTCCTTCCCTGGTCACCTGGGTGGCTTCTCTTCCTATGATGGAGTCACGCAACAAGGCGAGGTCATCGTAACGTCCGTTTGAGGAAGGAACCCTACGAGCATGGCCCTCTTGATCCTTTGTGCAAACTCTTCGAAAACTAACACAATCTCAAAGCTTCCTCCTCATGCTAAGTTGTCGACCATCTCTCCATTCCCACCCGGATCCACCATCTCATCTACTCACAAAACTTTCCTCCTTTACTACGATTCACATTCACCACATCAAAGTGTTGAAGTCGGGAAAATACCTACTCAAAAAAATTGGATAAATGCAGCCTAAGATTACCGGTCAAGTGGTCGGGCTCGACGACTTAACAGACAAGAACTCAAAAACAGAAGAAAATACTAGAAGGACCCCATGTGCTGCGATAGGGAGATCCTACCATGTACCCAGATGCTTGAAAGAAGATTCCTCTCCACAAACAAAGATGGCCGAGCAGGGCACGAGGTGGACATTAATTGGCCACTATCAAAGGATGGCGACCAAGGGGATGATCACTATCTCGCATGGATAGAAGTCCAGAATAAAGTTCCAAACGAGATCTTTTGCGAGATTTCGAGGTCCAAATCCTTGTACCCCCGGGGTCCTATTTATAGGCAAATCGTTTTTTTATACCCCAACCCCCACCAGCGACTAAGCGACTTCTAGGGGAACTTGCCCACTTGGGCGAGTAGCTGCCCTAGTTGCCTGCCTGGCGAGTATGCGAGGAGAGCTTGTCATACTCGCTCAGGCCTTCAACGGTCTTGAATGTTGACTCTGACCACTGCCTTGACCTGCTGAATTTGACTTCTTGCTGATCTGGCTCTATGTGTGACCTCTCTCGACGAACATGAGTTGTACAATAAGACTCTGGCAAATGAAGCAGATAACACACCACCATAAGTTCCTTGAAGTATTTGTGTTGTTCAACAAGATCAACAGAGAATGGGCAATGTTGAAGAAGTTCAACACTAAGAGCTTGCTCCTCCTGATAGGCTGCAGCAGGAGTCATCTTGGGATGGGCAAATAAATCTGCATACAACGTGTATATATGCAAAGTTTGAGCGCCCTTGGAGTATAGAGCGGCAAGATGAGTCCAAACAGCCTTAACCTTCTCATCATGGCGAATGACGAGCAGACACTCATCAGAACGGTTATTGGCAAACCATGTTCTAACCAGAGCATCACTAGCATCTCAATCATCAAAGGCAACAATCCCTCGTGTAGGAGGGTAATCAATGAGATGATGACACTTATACTGAGAGTGTAACAGAAACATAAATGAAACACTCTTATCCAGATAATTTGGGTCTCTGAGCTTAGAAGCAGTAGCCAGATTGCCGGAAGGAGTGAGAATAGAAGAGGTGGTTAGAACAGGAGGCGCATACATAATAGAGGAAGAAAAGGCCGGAGTATCCATAGACAGTAGAAAAAACAGATAGAAAAGGCTATATGCATGGACAAAGAGAGACTGCTCGAAGAAAGGGAGACAACGGAAAGCACGAACAAGAGAAGATAGAGAAACTCTAACCGTGTGGTTAGATAAAGAAGCCGCAAAGGAGCTCAGGGCATAAAAAGCACGAGCAAAGGGAATGGCAGGAGGGCAACAAGAATTAGCGGTTAAGAAGAGACCGCAAAGAGAAGAGTGTGATTAATTGTAGGGACATGGCGCAATCGAATCGCCCAAAAGCCCGGTCTGCTTGAGGACGGCGCTACCACTCCTTTATGGAGCTGGCTACCTTAGGCAGTATCCACGGGGTGGCCATTTAGGCTCAGGGGACACGCCCTTATGTTCGACTAGTGTGGGTCATAGCGCCTCACGCCGTACCTCCCAACACCGAGGGCATTGCTGAACCCCAACAATTCCCACCCCCCCCAAAAAAACGACCTCGGGGTTTCGAACCTGTGACCTCCTCTGATACCACTTATAGGGACATGGCACAACCAACTCGCCCAAAAGCCCGGACTGTTTGAGGATGGCGCTACCACTCCTTTATGGAGCTGGCTACCCTAGGCAGGATCCACGAGGCGGCCAGTTAGGCCCAGGGGACACCCTTCTGTTCGGCTAGTGTGGGCCATAGCGCCTCACGTCGTACCTCCCAACACCGGGGCATTGCTGAACCCCAACATTAATAAAGAAAACCACGAAAACCACATGGGAAGAAGAAGAGCAAGTAGTTAAAACACAAGAGACTGCTTGCACTGCCTCATGCCCAAAAATAGAAACTGGAGTAAATGACTGATGGGATCTGATACCAGGTGAAAAATCTAAATAAAGGCATTTTTATTGCTCCAAAAAGGTGAATAATACACGGGTATGCCCCTTTTTTGTTAAAAAATGGGGGTATTGAGATACAAAATAAGAAAGAGAATACATAACGCATATCACATATTCACATGCGACTAGGCGCAGAGATAGATAAAAATAGACCGTGCGAGCTGTGCGGTTAGAGAAGCTAACTGCACAGTTACACAGAGCTCGAGAAGATATCAACTGGGTTGCTCTGGTCTATATCTGTCAGGATGCAGCAGGCAACTCCTGAGGTAATATCTACAGTTAGACTGAATCTAACCCCAAACTGCAAATGCGATAGCACTTGGGAACCACCAAACTTCAACTGCGATCAATCCTTTGATGATCACCAAAAGGCATAATTGAGGTAAACATACATGACCACCTGGGGCGATTAGGCAGGTACTAACCCCCAGAGCTGTAACACGGCAGTTTTTCCAGAACTGAGCCTCTGGAAGCTATTGCCCGATGATAGTAGCTATCGCCTGGCGGTAGCTAAGCATTGAGAGCATTGAGTGGCTAGGCGTTGAGAGCGTTGTGTGCTAGCGTGTGGCATTAGCTAGGTACCGCTTTGCGGTAGCTCGAGGCGTTGAGTGAAAAGCGTTGAGAGAGATATCGCGTGACGATAGTTCTACCGCCGACGTTTGCGCAGCCTTATTTTTCTGGCCGAGCTCTCGAGAAGCTAACGCCCGACGGTAGGAAGTTACCGCCCGGCGATACCACAGGGAAGAAGTTTCATCTTTTGGCTTTTTAGCCGTCCGATTTCTCTTAGGATTTGATCTTATGGCCCAGGATACTCCGTCCAAGGGGCTTAAGTAGGGCTGAATGGTTATTCTCCCTCATTTTAGTCATTTGAAGTGAGAGTTAGGGTTTGAGAGATAGAGTTTGGAGGAGGAAGGAGAAGGTCTTCCACTGCCATTAACGAAACTTCGGGGATCCGATCGTTGATTCGAGGCCAGATCCGTGGAGAGGACTTGAAGGCGCACGTTTTCACCCGTGAAAATAAAGGATTCCATAGCAATGAAGAGGAGTGTAAGTTAACGACACATCTCCTCTCGATCTTTAGGATGCGTGCATGACATCCATTCTTTTCTTGCTTTTTTTCAAGCATTCTAGACACCAGATCTCTCAAATGAGAGGGATTCAGGTTTCCATGATTCAAGAGGAGCCACCGGCTCGATTGTGTCCGACCTCGACATGAAATTGCACTAGAAATCCGCTATGTTGGTGAATTAGGGATTGTGGGTGAAGCTGTAGTCGCGACCGTTAGTCCGACTTGGTGATGTTGCATAACGAGCCTTAGGGATTTTGTTAGAAACCCGTTAGCGGCAAGACGTTGTTTGTGATGTTATTTTCCCTCTCTTTCGTGTGAGTACGTGTAACTAGAACCAGACCACGTGGAAATTAGAGTACACGCGCTCGGGGACGGTACGGTACGAATGGTGGATTAGGGTAGGAAAGGCATGGGATTGTGATGTGATAAGGCGTGATTTTGTCTCTGTGGTTTGCTGGCTAGCCCGTGACGTGCAAGTCATGTGTGGTAGGTCGTGTGCCTTGTATCGACACATCCTCGAGCGAAAGTTGTTGACTTCCCTGGCCGATCGTCGACACGGGCTCGACACGCCCTGAGACACGCCCGTGTCTCAGGCCGTGTTCCCTGCTCGACGATCGTCGACTCCAAATTTCATCGACCTCGCGGCCAAATCGTCGACTCGAGCCTGACACGCCCTGGGACACGCCCGTGTCCCAGGCCGTGTGCCCCCTGCAAGATTCCAAATTTGCCCCAAAACACCTCTCGTCGCTCTTTTGAGTTTCGGGGCATTACAGTATTATCCATTGATTAAGGAGATTGAATTTCCTATTAGAATTTTGTTTTCTGCTAATGGAACCTGGGATCGACGATTTCTGGTGGAATCGTCGAACTGAGCTCGACGATGTTGGATGTGATCTTCGATCTCTGCTCGAAGAATGAAAATAATCATTCTCGGGGCACCACAATCGTCGATCTCTGTTCGACGAATCATACTGATATCGTCGATCAGAGATCAAAGGATGATTACTACTAGAATTTGCGCTCAGAGATCGTCGACTTGCGTTTGACGACCAGTATTGATCTCGTCGATCTCGGTTCACAGAGTAATAATGACTACTATCTGTGTTCCACGATCGTCGACCTCTGCTCTATAACTGTCCAGACCCATCCCATGGGAACCCGCTGGACCGCCGACCTACCAGAGTCTAGACCCGGGCCCACTCCTGGTAGTCAGCCTATCACATTCAAGCCTGCAGTCCATGCACCCCAACCCTTCTCTGCGCCTGTTTATCAGCACGGCGGGTTGTTGCCACTGGGGATCGAACCCAGGACCTTGATAAGAGAGCTTTCCACCACTCCCTCATCACCAACTTAGTTGCAGCTCAGTTGGTGATGAGGGAGTGGTGGAAAGCTCTCTTATCAAGGTCCTGGGTTCGATCCCCAGTGGCAACAACCCGCCGTGCTGATAAACAGGCGCGGAGAGGGGTTGGGGTGCATGGCCTGCAGGCTTGAATATGATAGGCTGACTACCAGGAGTGGGCCCGGGTCTGGACTCTGGTAGGCCGGCGGTCCAGCGGGTTCCCATGGGATGGGCCTGGACCGTTATAAAAAAGTGCACTTTTTGTAACGGTCCTGGCCCATCCCATGGGAACCCGCTGGACCGCCGGCCTACCAGAGTCCAGATTCGGGCCCACTCCTGGTAGTCAGCCTATCACATTCAAGCCTGCAGGCCATGCACCCCAACCCCTCTCCGCGCCTGTTTATCAGCACGGCGGGTTGTTGCCACTGGGGATCGAACCCAGGACCTTGATAAGAGAGCTTTCCACCACTCCCTCATCACCAACTGTGCTGCAGCTCAGTTGGTGATGAGGGAGTGGTGGAAAGCTCTCTTATCAAGGTCCTGGGTTCGATCCCCAGTGGCAACAACCCGCCGTGCTGATAAACAGGCGCAGAGAGGGGTTGGGGTGCATGGCCTGCAGGCTTGAATGTGATAGGCTGACTACCAGGAGTGGGCCCGGATCTGGACTCTGGTAGGCCGGCGGTTCCAGCTGGGTCCCATGTTGATGGGCCTGGACCGTTATAAAAAGTGCACTTTTTGTAACGGTCCAGGCCCATCCCATGGGAACCCGCTGGCACCGCCGACCTACCAGGGTCCAGACCCGGGCCCATCACTGGTAGTAAGCCTTTCACATTCAAGCCTGCAGGTCATGCACCCCAACCCCTCTCCTGCCTGTTTATCAGCACGGTAGGTTGTTGCCACTGGGTCTCGAACCCAGGACCTTGATAAGAGAGCTTTCCACCACTCCCTCATCACCAACTGAGCTGCAGCTCAGTTGGTGATGAGGGAGTGGTGGAAAGCTCTCTTATCAAGGTCAGCTCAGTTGGTGATGAGGAGTGGTTTGAAAACTCCTTATCAAGGAGGTCTCGGGTTCGATCCCCAGCCTCAACAACCCGCCTATTTATGGAGAGGGGTTGGGGTGCATGGCCTGCAGGTTTGAATGTGAAAGGCTTACTACCAGTGGTGGGCCCGGGTCTGGACCCTGGTAGGCCGGCGGTTCCAGCGGGTTCCCATGGGATGGGCCTGGACCGTTATAAAAAAGTGCACTTTTTTTATAACGGTCCAGGCCCATCCCATGGGAACCCGCTGGCACCGCCGGACTACCAGGGTCCAGACCCGGGCCCACCACTGGTAGTCAGCCTTTCACATTCAAGTCTGCAGGCCATGCACCCCAACCCCTCTCCGCGCCTGTTTATCAGCAGCGGTAGGTTGTTGTCACTAAGTCTCGAACCCAGGACCTTGATAAGAGAGCTTTCCACCACTCCCTCATCACCAACTGAGCTGCAGCTCAGTTGGTGATGAGGGAGTGGTGGAAAGCTCTCTTATCAAGGTCGCAGCTCAGTTGGTGATGAGAGAGTGGTGGAAAGCTCTCTTATCAAGGTCCTGGGTTCGAGACTTAGTGGCAACAACCTACCGCTGTTGATAAACAGGCGCGGAGAGGGGTTGAGGTGCATGGCCTGCATGCTTGAATGTGAAAGGCTGACTACCAGTGGTGGGCCCGGGTCTGGACCCTGGTAGGCCGGCGGTGCCAGCGGGTTCCTATGGGATGGGCCTGGACCATTATATGCTCGACAAAAAGTGATGATATCGTCGATCCCCTTTTGCTGAGTAGTTAAACCCAACCTCTCTGTTCAGAGATCGTCGATCGTCGTTCAACGAGTAATACTGAGATCGTCGACCTTGGCTCGACGACTTATTTTGAACAAACAATTTCTGAATGTTTTTAGTTTGTTTTAGTAAAAACTCAGTTATTTTTTCTAAGTCTATTATCTTTTCTTTGCCTTTAACTGATTCGAATGAAGCTAATTTTTTTGAAGTAATTGTTAATTCTTTTTTGAGTTGAATGTTTTCAGAAGATAAATTAATTACTTTTTCTCTGAGAAGTTTTATCTCCTTCTTAGATAGAATCAAATCATTGCATAAAGTTTTAAAATCTTCTTTAAAATATTCTAAAGTGAAATCAAGGGAGGAGATAACCTGATCCTCTTCTGATTCTGTTATTGATTCTTCATCATGTTCTAATTCTTCATTATAGCTGCTGGAAAATACATTGATTGTCATCAAGTAGAATTCTCATGCTCTTATTTCTTCTTCATCCTCAGTTGTACAGGATGAAGCTTCAGAATCACTCCAAGATTCAGCTTTAAATATTTTTTCTTTTGCTGGTCCAGCAGCCATTGCTATGAAAGAGTCCCAGATTTCCTTTGCTGAAGTACATTCAGCCACTTCTTGAAAAATGTCATCAGACATTGATTGAGCTAGGATGTCCATTGCTCTTGCATCAGCAATTTTTAGCAATTTTTGGGCATCTGAGTCTACAGATAGTGTAATGGGACCTGACAAAATAGAGTTGTAAATGGCTTCATCAACAGAATTCATAAACAATTTAATTCTTGTCTTCCAGATGGCAAACCTATTAAGGTTGCACACTGGAGGTCTGAGTCTTGCATGATCCATGTTTTGTGCTGTAGCTGTTTATAAAATCTAAATGGAAATAAATAAAATAAATGTGTAGATCTAACAAAGAATCTTTGGTTCAAGGGTTAGCTTGTACAACCAAGAAACCTACTTTGATACCAATTGAAAGTGAGGGTTAGATCTACAATACTCTAGAGGGGGGGGGGGGGGTGAATAGAGTATATTTAAAATTTGTTAGGTCCCTATAAGTGTGCTGTTACAGCTTTTGCTGTAAACTGAAATGGTGCAGTGATTAAGAAAATGGAAAACAGAAAATAGTAAACTTAATCACAGCCACACATCAAGAACAAAAAGAAAAAGATAGGCAACCAGATGACACAAGAAATTTATAGTGGTTCCCCAAATCTGGGTAGTCCACTCTTCTACCACCCTTGGTAGGAATCCACTCAGGTTTTTGATCAGGTGCCTGACACCAATGAGTTTTGATCAGGTCCCCAAAAACCAACTCAAGTCTTTTGGTTAGGAGACTTGCAACCATGAATCACTTTTGAAGGGAGATGACAACCCTTTATACAGAAGGGGGTGAGAGAGTGATTATGTCTTCTCTTTCTCAATAAACTGCGAAGACTTATGTGGATTGATGTTTAGCAAAAGCTCCCCTTGAGATGTATAATGATTCAGGGAAGATCTGTAGCTTTGCTGCATGGCGATAGGTCTTCAATCACTAATGATGTCTCCAACAAGCTTTTAGACTGATATGGATTAGTTGTCTCTTGAAAGCTTGGAGTCGATGAAGAACTCTGATGATGATTATCTGATTGATGCTACAGAGTTCTTCTTTTTCTCTAGGAAACCTTTTCTGTCGTTCTATTCACTATATCTGTATGTGCCTCTCTGCTATTATTGTATACTCTAAAAAGCTTTCTTAATAATCGTGGATTCTCTTCTGTCTGTCTCCTAAACATTCCTTTTTGTCATTCTGCAGAAATCGAGGAGAGAACCAAACGGATACAAAAATTGCAATAAATGATTTCCTCAACTGTTTTTGGCATGTAATAAAATATAATAACTCTGTGAGGAACTATAGTTAATCCTGTAATAGAAACGGTCATAATCCTTGAAAACATCAGCATTAACTACCAGAGATTTGATGTCATAAATAGCATTGACAAAATAAGAATGAATTCTTCAAGACAGTTGAGTAATAGGGCAGTTGAACACAGAACAATAATCGCTGAGCTGAGATAGAAGATTGTCGAGCTAAGACAGGAAATCGTCGATCTGAATTCTGAGATCGTCGAGCTGAGATCAACTATCTGCGATCTGAGATATCCGAGAACTGAAGAGAAAACGTTGACCTGAGCTCGTAGATCGTCGAGCTCAGTTCAGAGAATAATCTCTGAGATCGTCGATCGGAGATCGACGGTCGTCGAGCTGAGTTCGACGAAAGTCGAACTGATTTGAAATTCATACTTAACTTTTGAGTCTTGGTCTTTGAAATGAAGTCCAATGCTGGTCTTTGTGAAGCATGTTCTACTAAGACTAACTTAGACCTAGACTTTGACTCTGACTATACAAGTGAGTCAATCATCCTATGAGTGAACCTAGCCCAAATCAACCATGGGGTTCCAACACACCTCATACTTACTGACGGTTAATTGTCTTTGCTTTAGATGTAGAAAATTGTTCATCAAACGGTTCCTCTCGACCGACGACAGAAACTTTTTCAGTAGCAATTCCTTGAAGGATTCCTAGGAGCACATATCCTTAAGGTTTTCCTTTTCTCTCAACAACCAACTCTTTGCAAGTCCCTTGAGCTGATAAGCAGCGACTATCACTCTCTGGTCCGCTGAAACCCATGAGTATGCGTGCATCTCCTCGATGGTTATAATATAATCATCCAGAGACATAAATATGCTCCATTATCGTAGGTAGGGGTCATAATCACTGGAAATGCGAAATAAAAGTCATCTCTGGTGGTAACAAAATCGGGGGCACCAGAGGGGCAGGGGGAACAAGAACAGTTTGACCCACAGTCGGGTCTTGCACTTTAAGCGGCTGACTAGAAACAACCGATAACAACGCCTGGATCTGCGACTACATCTCCAACATTTGCCTCGATAAAGCCTCAATACTCTACCGCAATCCTTCTATCACGACCTCACTATAGGCACCAGATGATTCCCCCTCTGACTGGGGAGTCGACCTCATCACTAGACGCTTAGGCGACATCTAATCAAACAATGAATATCTAATCAAAACCTAGCTTAACCTGAAAGTTGCGGGATAAATCATAACTAACACTAATTAGAGATATATGTATATATGTATATAACTATAAAGAGCAGAAGATCACAGTACAAAGAAAATAAAGAAAGAGAGCAAGCAACCAGAAGACACAAGGATTTTATAGTGGTTCCTCAACCTGGGTACATCCACTCTTCTACCACCCTGGTAGGAATCCACTCAGAGTTTTGATCAGGTGCCTAACACCAATGAGCTTTTGATCAGGTGCTCAAAAACCAAACCTCAAGTCTTTTGGTCAGGTGACTTGCAACTAGGAATAACTTTTGAAGGGAGTTATAACCTTATACACAGGAAAGGGAAAGAAGTGATGTTGTCTTCTCTTTCTCAATATACAACTGAGAAGACTTTAGTGAATGTTGATGTTAGCAAAGGTTCCCCCTGAGATGTTGAATGGTTCAGAAAAAACTGGAGCTTTGCTTCAGGGTGATAGGCCTTCAGATTGATGATGTCTCCAGCAAGCTTCTTAGGCTGATATTGAATGTATGTCTCTTGAAAGGCCTGGAGCAGATGGAGAACTCTGATGAATATGTTGATTGATGCAGAGTTCCTCCTTCTCTGTAAAAGGAAAAGCCTTCACTGTATCTCTACACACTATTGTGCTCTGTGTGTCTCTGTATGTATATTTCTGTCTCTGTATATTTCTATCTGTGAATCTCTTATATCCCATTTAAACATTTGAATTTCAGTTCTCTTGATAACGGATGAAGCATTCCCGAGAGTAGAATATGCTTTGGGAATTGATCCTGAATTAACTCCTAAAACAACCCATGTTTAATGCAGCATTTGAACAGCTATTTTCATATTGACTGTAATTAATTCTTGAGTTGATCTGCCAACTGTAAATAAATAGACCTGAAATAACTGCACAGAATTCGTCGACCTGAGCTAGTAGATCGTCGAGCTCAGCTTCTATTTCGTCGAGCTGTGAATCTGTCTTGAGTTTAGCGATCGTCGACCTGAGCTCGGAGTTCGTCGAGCTTTGTTGGAATTCGTCGAGCTGAACTTATTGCTTGAGATCAGAGTTCGTCGACCTGAGTTCAGAGAAGGAACTCATAATTCATCGACCCGAGTTTGACGTTCGTCGTACTGAGTTCGACTATCGTCGAACTGATTTTTTGAACTGCATTTCTTGGAATTCCTCTGAGGCAAATCTGGAAATAAACCTATGACCCATGACTATACATTTTTGGGTCAATCTAAGTAAACCTAATAGTGATCCTTGCCCAAATCATAACTGGGGTTCCAACATAACCGCTTGAACCAAACAACTTAGTTCAGACAAATGCAAGATTAAATACTTGCTCATGCTGCTAACTTGCCCTGAGATTTTTATTTATGATGTCATGCCTAAACTTAGGATGATATACTGTCATCCTACTAACTCATGTGCCTAAACCATGAATGCATGAATTCTTATTCTTCTCTTTGACTCAAAATCATTTGTGTACATATGTCATCATGTAAGTCTTTCGCTTGACAATAATGTTAATGCTATGTTATTCCATGTATGTCGTGCTATGTATTTTAAAAAGGCCATAATGCATGTTATGAGTAGCGTACACATGAAATATTATGCATTTCATATTACATAATATCGCATGCAACGAAAATCAAAATCTAATGTGCATTCATGTGATGATTGTTATGCTTCTCATACTACATAATAGTCACATGTCGCCTCCTATGAGGATCCATTTACAAACACATATTATGCATCACATACTACATAATATGCCTCATATACTTTTTATCATACTTATGAGTGTAGTGTTCATTCTTCGGCCAAGATGTACTGATGACACATCGGTGTGTGTATGAAATGAAACCGGACAACTAACACAAACCTGAGATAGTTGTTCGACCAATTGTCAAACAACTCATCCCTCTGATACCAACTGTCACAATCCGCATTTTCTCCGCATTTAATGGTACATCAGAGTAAGAGAAAATGTGTGTCATGATGTCATGTCAGCAGAGGATAACTGCAGACGCTCAGACAAAACTCTAACTTAACACTTTTATGAAAGATCCATAAGTTATTAAGGGAAAAAATCCAGTTAAAGTTTAAACGGTTAGTCGTATCACTCGTCTCAGTGGCTCATCTAGTACATGAGAAAAAGATAATTATACGCAGCGAAAAATATTTTATTTACAATATTAGATGTCATACATAAGTATAAACATCCCCAGATGACAACTCATGGTATGCAAGACTCTAGATTTATAATAACTATGAAAGTAACTTTTACGACCATTAAATATAGTGATTTAGATTTCAAACATGACACGTATGAAGTAATAGTAATAATAATTTTTATATTTTAAATTATCTAACATGGAACATAACATAAAACCTTCGCAGAGAGCAAGTACAACAAATCAAAAAGGTAAACTAGCAGTTAGCAAAGTATTTAATATTCCAAAAGAAAACTATTAGTGGGCGTCAACAACCTGACACGAACCCACTGAAAGTATGCATGTCTGAACTAAAACTGAGAACAACAAACTACCTCACGACGGTGAGGAAAACCACTATAATAACTGTAGTCCACAAGCTACCACCCAACACAGCCGCTCCACCGGCTACAACCCAGAACTTGAGTCATTCAAAAAAGAACATCTCAGCAAGAAATTTGTAAGTGGTAATGGAAATAAGCAGGTAATAAGAAAAGCTGCATGGAGAAGAAAAGCTTTACCAAACCCGACTATAAGAAAAGCTGAAACCACAGCTGATTAACCAAATAGAAACACTTAAAGTGAAAAGTTTGCAATAATGGAGTTAAAAAAATTTTGCACCAAGTGCGGAATGAAGTCACGCTTCGACAAAATCTGTAAGAACAAGCATGAAATAGCATAAACTGATCTATAAGAAGCAAATGAGCACAAAACAGCTCGAAAACGTGAATCATTAATACCAGAGAAAACAACCGTGTCGGAGTCAGTGACCAAAATGTCCAAAACCAAACTACCAGACCCAAATGTCTCACAAAAAGGCACTGCGGTGGTGACCATCTTGCCGAACACAACCCAACAGTTCATAAAATAGAGACCAAACAAACCAACAAGTGTAATGATTCACAAACCGGCGTCCAGTTGGTGGTCCTTTATCCACTGCCAACCTTCCTAGCCGAAGAAAACATCATACCCAAACACCCCGCACTAAACCCAAGCCTAAGCCCAAATAAATTCCTTGACAAGCCCTAAAATTACTCTAAGGACCATACCCGATGAATTGGATAAAATTCAGCAGAAATAAGCTAAGTACTGGCCAAATTCGGCGAGTATACCCGATGAACTCCATCGATACTCGATGAATTGGCCTCCGATACTCGACAAAGACTATTGATACTCGACGAATCGTAATCAATTCATCGTGTAAACTCTATAAATTTGACTTGGCGGCCCGGTCACTCGACGCTTCCCAACCTAAGCCATACTCGACGAATTGTCGAATACACTCAACACTTCCTAACCTAAGTCATACTCGACGAATCGTCGAATACACTCAACGCTCTCGCCTTCACTCAATGCCACGCCCGCCGATACTCGACGAACTCGACGCCTAGATACTTGACGAAAATGACTCGGCAAAATCTAGCCTTACTCGACGAATGATACACGACGAATTTACCTTAACGAATTTCTACACCTTGTTCATACTCGACAAATTACTGATAGTTCCCTACACTCATATTCGACGATTTTCACTTAGCAATCCTATCATACCCAAAAGATTCTAGCCAAAAGTCCTAACTTTCCCAAGGATTTTCTCAAGGCTAACTCATACACAACTCCTACGCGCAAAGGAGAGAAAGAAAAGGAAAGACATGAAAGGAAAATAACAGACAAGGGGGAAATCACCACTTGCCTCAAATCTCGAAAAATCCACCTCCTCCAACACTCCACGACAAGGATCGGCCGCAAGAAGACTTAGACAACATTTCCTGGAACTTTAGGGGGAAAAATGAGGTCAAAACCACAAACCCTAACACACAAAAATCGGAGAAACGGGGAAAGATTACCACGAACGCGTAGATCTCAACGAGAGCTTTCCAAATCTCTAATTTGTTGACAAAACCGACCACCGAATCACTAGAAATCATCGGCCGAAAGCACGTGGGACGCTGAACCCCTCCTCTTTCGCGAAACAGACGACGATCGGGTAGGGAAGCGGATGAATAGGGTTTTGACGCTACCCCTTATAACCGATTATATATATAAATAATTTTAATATTATATTATAATTAATAATAAATAACCCCAAAACGATCCGAACTCAAACCAACTCGAAATCTTATGAAAATCGCACCGTAGCTAAATATCGACGCCACGAATCAAACAGTGAAATCAAAATCCAAATCCGACAAGCCAAACTCGGGTAAAACACCACCCAAAGATAAAACGCCACCACATCCCTATAAAAAGCTCCATCGAGTCACCAAAACAGAACCGACTCGCAAGGGAAGGTGCACAACCAAGCCAAAATCAACCACACAGGAAAACCCACTGAGCAAACCCATGCTCCAACAAACGACACCCGTTAACTATGCGTCAAAGTAACGTCATGACGTCAAAAATATGTCACTATGAGAATTAAAATAAACACTGAAAAATCAGGGGCATTACACAACCCATATTGCGAGTACCACAAATATACCGTTAAATATGTGTCACGATGGCTAAACTCTGAGTGGTTGGAGCCTTCACGAAGCGTCTTACAAACCCCCAAAAGTATGTATTATCGGGTCATGTATGCACTAGGTATCTAAGGCTCCCCGTGACACTTCTAAAGAATGTGGCATCAATGAGAGGTATTAGTGCTCACCTTGCTCAACTTGAGTTTTGCTTTCATAGGGACTTCGCACAGGTTGCAAGCAACCATGCCACACTTCTCCAAGATCTTTAGTGTATAGGCTGACCGACTCAGAGTATTTCCATCATCAGTCCGATGTACTTCTATACCAAGTAGTAGCTCAACAAACTCAGGTCTCTCATGATGAACAATTTATTCATCTCCATCTTGAACTTGAATATTTCATGTTGGTGTGATCTGATGATAATAAGATAATCGACATACACACCCACAAGTAAAGTTGATGTGTTAATACCTCTTTTGTATATTGCATGATCCAATAAACTCCTATCAAACCCAAGTGACAGAAGACTGTTGTTCAACTTTGAGTTCCATGCTCTAGGTGCTTGACGTGGAACATAAAGTGCTTTCTTGAGCTTTAATATCTTCTGCTCATTGTTCTTGTCCATGAAACTAGGTTGCTGGGCTACGTAGACCTCCTCCTTAAGATTGTCGTTGAGAAATGCTGACTTGACATCCATATGGTGCACCTCCCAAACTTTGTGCACCACCAATGTTATGATCAGCCACAACGTCTCTAGACGAGCGACCAGGGAAAATACTTCCTCAAAATCCATGCCTTGTTATTGCACGTATCACTTTGTGACAAGCCGTACCTTGTACATCATCACGACACCATACAAGTTTTTCTTGACTTTGTACACCCATTTCAAGCCTATGGGTCGGTACCCGCTCGACAGATCAGTGATGTGTCAAGTTCCATTATCTTCAATGGATTTCATCTCCTCTCGCATCGCCTTACGCCAACACTCATGTTTCTCGACTTTTGCAAAACACACAGGTTCTTCAGTCATAAAAAACAAAGCCCGTCGTACTCGTGCTTAAGCTCGGATGTGTTTTGGTAGATGTTTGTCAATGTGCAATGCTCGTCTTTATGATATGAACAACACAGATCCGCGCTCACAAATATCGACGACTTACTCATCCTCAAACTTTACTGAGACCTTGATGCTGGTGTCTTGCTCAATAAAGTTTCCTTGCACCCAGACATGTGATTGCTTGCCCCGGTGTCCAAGTGCCAAACTTCGTCCTGGTGTTCTTCCTCTCGGCTTTTCCTCTCGATCATGGTGCATTTGTGCATGAACCGCATTGACACCAGTTGAGTCTCCCGTGTCCTCTGTGAGTGTGCATGCTTGTTCCATCAGTAGTGCGGGCACGTCGTCCTAGGCCAGTGTGAGATTCACCTGCACCTTGCGTTCTCGATGTGGCTTGCGACACTCACTTGAATAATGCCCAAATATGCCGCAATTGAAGCACTTTATCTTCGACTTGCCACAACTGCTTCCCTACACAACGGTGTACTTGCCGTCACAACCATCTTTTTCGCATCCATTATGCTTGGCTTGGCGACAATTTTGCTTCCTGGTAGTACCGTTATGAACAGTCTTGTAGCTGCACGAGGAAACCTCTCTTGACTCTCTCTCCTTGTGGCATTCTAGCCACTCTTCCTCAGTGAGAAACAAACGATGATCATCTCAAACATTGTTTCCATGTTCATAACGCTCCTCATCAACCTTTAAACGACCGGTGAGCTCTTCGATGGATAAGGCCTTTATGTCGAGCAGCTGCTCGATTGAGATGACGATTTGCATGTGCCTGAGCGAAACAACATGAATGATTTTTTTCGACGACCTTCTCATCTTCTATTGTGTCCTCAAGTGTGCAGATTCCATTGATGATGTTGTTGAGCCGTATGACGAAGTCATCCACGAACTCACTTTATTTTATGCAGATCACCTCAAACTCATTGCGGAGTGTTTGCGCCTTCGGCAACCAAACTCACTCAACGTCCATGCGATTGCTCACATGGTGTCCCATGCCTGCTCAGGCGCTCAGCAAAGTCCTTCACCCCCAACGTGGATAGCATCTCCGATGGTACAACTTGGAGGATGACCACCAACGCCATCCTATCAAGTCAGTACCCGACATCACCCGATTCGATCGCCTCACAAACTCCTCAAGCATGCATATTTACGCTCATCAAGAGAGCCCTATCCACATAGTTTGTACGCGTGAGCAACGAGTAACACATCGTCACCACCCCCACCTCCCTTCCTTGATGCAGCACCATCTGTCGTCTGCCACTGTTAAGAGAGTCGACAACCTCACCGCTTAGCGCCTTAGCGTAGGATCCACCATTATTAAGGGGAGTCGTTGGCATCACCGCACATCGCCTTAGCGTAGAATTTTGATCCGGACATCATTGTAGAATCAACACGACTCTGATACCAAATGTTAGAAAAACAAATACACGACACACTCTCAGATTAAAAAAACCAGATGTAAAAACTAATATTATTTTGGGCTGCAAGAACTTTATTTGTAGCCAAGACACCAACTATAATTATATGATGGGAAGAAAAAAAGAGCATGACCACTCCCCCACAATCTATGACCAAAAAATTTTGACCATAAAACAAACACGTGAACAATGGCTAAAAAATGAGTTTAAGGCTAACAATTCAAAAATATTGGCTCTGTTTGGCATGATGGTGGCGGTCATAAACACATGTGTTAAACTATCAGTCGTTAAAGATCACATAACCAACAACATCCGTTTGAACACAAACGTGGATGAAGTTCCTTAGGTGGGCGTTAAAGAATGACAATTTAACCCCCATGTTCATGACCGTGGCCACCGTGTCAAATGGAAAAAAAATTTAGGTGCGTTTCTCCCACTTAATTTTAGGTGAGGGATTAAATAAGGCCGTACGATCAGGTATCCTACAGCCGAGTTGTTTTCACAGAATACTGCAGTATTCTAAAAATAATGTCAGTATTTCGATCTATCATGTTGTTTTTTCACAAAATAATGTTTTGATGCCCACATCTTAAATGAGAGAAATGCACCTAATTTTTTTTAGCCAAACAGAACCTAAAACTCGAATTTGCACCCACACAATAAGTCAATAAAGGAAACAATAAATCACTCAATTTCTACCTCTGCCAATTTTTTTTCACTCACCACCTTCAAATCTCCAATTTTCACAAACAGATCCTTCTCCGACGAACGTCCGATGTTCCAATTTCCCTGAACTCCTCCACATTTTCCGACGAATTCTGACAGCTCCATAAGACCATCGCAAATTTCTACATAACAATCTTCCTTTCGTCAAGTCCTCTTGGCCGGCCACTGCCATGGCTCACAGCCATAGCTCGGAGGACGAAGATTCCAGCTCCAAAGCCTTTAGCCCTTCTTCCCGCGACGAGAACCTCGCCGTCACCGATCCCGAGTCCCCTAACACAGCCCAGCAGTCCTCCGACGAGAGCGCTAGCAGCGACGGTGTGCTCGTGGAGCTTCCCGGAAATAACGACCAGGTAGAATCTCCTTCCTATTTCTTTTGTTGTCTCCTTTCTTCGTCCTAATCTCGGAGGAACGCAGGATTCCAGGAGCTTGCCCGGTGATCCGGAAACTGGCATTCTGGTTAACATCGACGGATCGGTGCAGGAGCAGCAGGAGAGGGATGATTTGTTCTTGGATGCGTCTGATCATATGGGCAGTGGTGGCGGGACTCCAAGGCTTGATGCCATGGTTTCCCCAAGGAGGAGAGGATCCAGAGAGCAAGATTTGGAAGCAAATCGGGCTCGGTTTGATGCTGCCGCAGCTGAGTGCCGCAAGTTTAAGGTGAGACGTGAATTCTCATTTTTTTTTCATTTTTGGGAATCTTGTGGAATATCACTGAGAGTGTGGATGATTTCTTCACGCTGTTCTGATGCAGGAAGAAAGGGATGCTTTTGGAACGGAAGTGGTGGCTCTTCGTGCAGAGCTTCAAGGCTTGATCCGGCTACTGGAGAACAGGGAAATTGAGCATGCTGATCTTGGTTCTCCAACTCCACTGCATTCCATGGTAACAGACTGCTCCAACTTTGTTGTTCATTTAAAGGGTATTTTAGATGAGCGTTGCAATTCAGAGGGCGCTGTGCTGTTCTCTAAAGACCAGGAGATTGAGTTTCTCAATGTGAAGATCTCGGAGGATGATGTGTTTCGAGATGTTTTGACGTCTTACATTGGGTCGGTTTGGAGAGAGAGCTCGCAATCGGTGCAGGAATACAAAAATTTGATTGAAAGGAGGCTGTTATCTTCACTTCCAGTGTTGGATGGGACTGGGATTGTTCCACTTGAGGAGTTGTTTGTTGATGGGATCTCTTTGATTGAGAGGAGAATTATGCTTTTGGTAGAGAAACAGAACAAATTGTTAATTGAGATTGAGCAGCTTGGTCTGTTTATGCAGGAGATAGTAATGCCTGGCTCTTTAACTGCACAACAAAATGAGCCGGTTTTAGTTTTTCATGCTGTTCGGGAAGAGTTGCTTGGAGGCAAGAAGAAGAAAGATGAGCTTGAAGAGAAAATTAGGGTGCTTGAAGATGAAAACTTGAAGATGAGTGAGCAGATCACTAATTTAAATAAAGCCAAAGACGAAGCAGATTCTGAGATGAGCAGAGTCAAGACAGAATTGGAGCAGGCAGAGAGCAGGTTTTCCGCATCCAAAGAGAAACTTAGCATTGCAGTGACAAAAGGCAAGCAATTGATTCAACACCGTGATTCTCTGAAGCAGACATTGACTGAGAAGACTACTGAGCTTGATAAGTGTGTGTATGAGTTGAAGCAGAAGGCTAATGCATTGGAAACTATGGAAGCTAGTAATGGAGACCTACAGCAGGTATTATCAGTGAAGACAAGTGAGCTTGAGAAGTGTTTACTCGAATTGCAGGATAAGTCTGACGCTGCTGAGGATTCACAGAAATTGTTACAAGAGAGAACAAGTGAGCTCGAGAAATGTTTGCAAGAACTGCAACTAAAATCTGATGCTTTTGATAATGCAAATACAAAGGCTGAGGAGGTGGGGAAGCTATTGGCTGAGAATAAAGATCAACTAGAGAATTGCCTTCTGGCATTGCAACAGAAGTCCAGAGAGATGGAGACTACTGTGGCTAATGCGGAAGAGCTGAAACAATCTTTTATAGAGAAGAGTTGCGAGCTGGATAAGTGTGTGGTAAGTCTGAAACAAAACAGTGATGCCTTTGGGATTGTTGAAGCCAATGTACAGCAGTTGAAGCAAGCATTGTCTGAGAAAGAAATTGAACTTGAGAAATCCCTACTGGAGTTGCAAGAAAAATCTGATTTCATGGTGACTACACTCAAGGAATTTAATGACCTCAAAGATATTGTTACTTCTTTACAAGATTTGGCCGCATATAGAGATAAGGTCTTAAAGGAGATAGAGGGGATTACTCATGATGTTGATTTTCCAAAAGAAGTATATTCCTTGGATATTGTGGATAAATTTAGGTGGCTTGTTACCAAGATGAACATGTCAGATGATACTTTAAGGGAAAACCGTCGAGTTAAAGACGCATTACATTCTGTCGGTGTGCCACAGGACATTGCACCAGCTAAATTGGACTCTCAAGTTGACTGGCTTGTGGCATCATTCACTCAGACCAAGGAAGAACTAAGTAGGCTGCAGAGTGAAGTAACTCATACTTCAACATTGCATGATTCCGAGGTTTCTGAGGCACTTAAAGAATATGACAGTCTTGCGGAGTCTCTGCTGAAAGAAAAAAAGGAAAAAGAATCCTTACTGATTGAGTACGAAGATCTGAAAGTCAGCCATGAAATGCTTGCTGAAAAACTGGCTTTAATTTTCTCTGAGAAGGAAAATTTTATTCAATTTCTAAAGGAAATATGTGCAACCTCTTTTGATGATCAGCCGACTCATAACATGGATACAATATTGGATAAATTCACTTACCTCAGGAAAAAGTTGATGACATCCTTGAACAATGGAAAGATACTCGAGAATATGCAAAGTTTTTTGCATGTAACGCATGTTGAACGGATATTGTTTGAGAAAATTTTAGAAGATAATGAAACGAAGCTAATAAGTCTGTCTAATGAGTTGGGGGTTGCATCAGCGGAAATAAATGCTTTCAGAAATGAGAAGGAATTTATGCAAACGGAAATAGAGCGTCTTGAAGATAGAAATTCATTGCTCAAGGACAAGCTTTCTATGGCAGTGAAGAAAGGAAAGGGATTGGTGCAAGAACGTGAAGTATTCAAGCTCACGTTGGATGAGAAAAAAACAGAAATTGAGAGGTTAAAGGAGGAGTTGCAGCTTCAAGAGTCTAAAGTCTGTGAATACATGGAACAAATTAAATTTCTTTCTGCTTACCCAGAGCAACTTCTAAAGCTGGAGGTTGATATTGCTTTATTGAAAGATCAAAAAGAGCAAAATGAGCATTTGTTGAGTGAAAGAAATGACAACTTGCAGAAATTCTCTGATTTGATGAATAATATTGTTCTTCATACTGATAAAGTCTTTGAGTCTCCTGTAGATAAAATTTACTGGATTGCTGGCCACATCAGTGAAATAGAAGATACTAAGAATTATTTAGCCCATGAGCTAGAGAAAGCACAACATGATGCCAACTTGAATTCTAGTAGGTATGCTGAAACTCTCGAAACTTTAAAGTCACTTGAGATCAAATTGGAAACGAAAGAGAAGCATATACATGATGAGATGAACAACATCCAATTCACTCAGGCCAAAACAGAAGAAATGCTGGAGAAAGCAAGAGAGGAATGCTTTACACAGGCGAATATGCTAGCTATTGCCCACTCAACTATCAAATCTCTGGAGGATAAATTGTCGTTGGCAGAAGATAGAGTTTTTGCACTTGTTGCAGAGAAGAATGAAGTTGTATCCAAAAGCATTCTTGAGATTAGTGCACTAAATAAAAAAATTGCAGAATGCAACGAGGAGCTCCGGAAAACACATAGTAGTTCAGAAAGCCAATTGATTGAGATTCTTTCGGAACTTAGACAACTTGAGACATTTATGAAGAATGAAGGTCCGTTTCTCTTAATGATTGAACAATTCCGTAAAAATTCGGAGGGTTTAAGACATATCTGGACGCTAATTCAGGATATTCATGAAAAATTTCGGGCAAAGATGGACCCATATATTCTTTCTAAAGTGGAGGTAAACATACATTAATATGTTAATGTTCTTTTGAAAGTACCAAATAAAATCTGAATATTTTTCTAGAGAGAGTTGAATAGAGAATAAAAATTTCTATCATCAAATCACATAATACCAACACAATCACGGATAAATAAAATAGAAAAGACAAAAAATTAAAACTAAAGCTATAGAGAGATAAACACAGAAGCAACAAGAGATTTTTATAGAGGTTCCCAATTAATTCTGGGTACTCTCTTCCACAACTTGCGGGATAACACTGTCATTAAAAGGCCACGGTCTTTTTGCTAGGAGATCAAAAACTTCCCAGAGACTTTTGTGCCTGGAGGCTCAAGAACCCACCAAGTCTTTTTGCTAGGAGATCCAAAAACCTCCCCGAGCCTTTTTGTTTGGAAGACTCAAAAACCACCTCAAATCTTTTGAAAGTACATGTAACTCTTTACAGATGATATGAATGTTTCAACAAGGAAAAAGTATCATCAAAGAGAGATGGTGTTCTAGCTATTTCTCAGGAAGAAGAGCAACACATTTTACAGATCCAGGATTTCAATGACAAAGAGAATACAAGAGAGAGGTCTAGAGGGCTTCTTTTATCTCTGTCGTAAAGAGACCTTGTATAGTCCTCTTTTTCTAAGTTCCAGAAAGGAAAGGTTGCAAAAAGATGGCGCTTTTTTTCCGGTTTGTTTCTTTGGTGTCTTCCTTTTTCTCCACCTTCCTAATTCAATGACTTCCTTTTTTTGCTATACAATGGTTCTTTTGAATCCCGACAAGTTCTTACGTCAATTAGAATTCGGCGTGCTCCAATAAGTGATTTCAATTTGAATTCTTCATATTTAAACGTCGAGTACAATTTGACATAATCTGATAAGCGTGTTCTAATAAGCAAAGAGTTTCTTTTTTTCTTTAAACATCAAATATAATTTGATGTACAACTTTATAAATTCTTCCTTCAGCGAGCGCAGATGGAGGGATGGCTCAGTCGGCGATTAACAATCACAAAATCTTTTTCTTCAGGTGAATGAACTTCCTTCTCCGAGTACTGATGAAAGGGGGCTCGACCAACGATTGGAGACCGCAGGTCCCTATTCTGTTAGATGTAAGGAGGGTTTTGAGACCACTCGTAGAGTGAGAGTTAGAGGTCGGTGTTCGACTCTTCAGTCGGCAGACGCCCGACCGACGATCGAATTGCTGATCTACGATCGCCTGTTGAGTTTGAACTTAGCCAATTTTCACAAATTTGAGCAACTTCCTTCCGACTTTTTCTTCTTGAAGCTTACTTCTAGATTCTTCTTCTGAATAACTTACCAACTTATACATGTTGTATTATCATAAATTATAATTCGTTTTGTACTATCAAATCAATAGAGTATTTTTAACACTCTCCCCTTTTTAATGAGGATAAAACCTTACAAGAAAATTGATGATAAAACTTTACAAGAGATAATTTCATCTTCAGTGTCTGCTCCCCTTGAATCATTGCACTAGCTGATGATTATTCCGGCTGCTCCTATTTTCTTGTCTAAATGCATCTCCCCTGAAACAAATTCACGCAGGACAGTCCTATTTGGCGGGGAAATTATGTGTAAACTCCTACATGCAATTATATGAGATCCAACAATTTGTTTACTTGAAATAATTTATATTTATAAATTAATATGAATTTAATTTGTCATCAAAGATTATAAGCTTTCAAATTTGGAAACACATGACATTCTATATATGCGAGAGTGCTAGGAAATCAAATTACTAGATAAATAGGACTATACAAAGCTTCAAATATTTTGAAACAAGGATTACAAACTATTGTTCTTTGAGTAGGAAATTCACAAACAATTCAACATAGAATAAGTGACAACCAACTTGAAACCTACACAACTAATAGTGGTAGATGGCTTAGAGAGGAAGCTTGATGGGCTGGCTCGTAGGAGTCCCGGTGGTCGCTGGAATGGGGGTTCGGGGCTGCTGGAATAGCGCCCGACTGCTGGAATTGGGAGCTCTGACAGCAGGAATTAGATCCCTGGGTGCTGAAATTAAATTTTCAAGGCTCACTGATGCAGCTCAGCTGCAGGAAATGGCATGGGGAGTGACTTTCAACAGCGGAGATGACTGGAAAAGGATAGGTTGCTGCAGAATGAGGGAAGAACTGGGAGTAGAGGGTGACTTTCAACAGCGGAGATGACTGGAAAAGGATAGGTTGCTGCAGAATGAGGGAAGAACTGGGAGTAGAGGGGCTGCAACAGAGAAAACTGAGGCCTGGAAGGAGACTCTAGCTGCAGGAAAAGGCTGTCAATCCGCTGGACTGAGCCCTGTAAGCTGTTGGTGGGCTTGGCTGGGATATTGGAGTGATCGGCTGTAGGAATTCTAGAATTGGGTGGCTGAGAGTGTGGATTAACGTAAGGAGGAGGGGGTGCTGGAAATATATTTGTGATGGGGAAGGATTTGGTGAGGTTTGGCCTGCTGAATGGAGGGAATGGGGTTCAGTTATGAGCCAATTTTGGGGCTCCACGTGAGAAGATAACTGAAGGGAATGATGGGAGGTGGAGGGTTTTTTCAACCGGCTGCTGGGTGAGGAGAGGATCACAGAGGGATCCAGGGGGGTGTAGAGAGGGAAGTGAAATGGAGGAAGGGGGAAGTTAACAGATAGTGTGGATGAAATGGAGGGGAGGTGGCCGGTTGGGGAATGAGAGAGTTATGGGGAGTGAACAAGAGAATTAAGAAGTAATGGGTGATGAGAGGCTATGATAGAATTTAGGAAGTAGTGGGCCTAAATTTTAGGAAGGTGGAGATAATGGGTTAGTGGGGTTAGTGGGAGGTAGTTATTGTGGTTGAGGGGTAGTGCTGGAGGTGGTTTTGGCGAGGGTGGTCGTTGGCGGCGGTCGGAGCTGCTTTCCGGCGATCGCTGAAAAACTAAAATGGAGGAAATTGAAAGAGGAATGTAGGGGAATGTGGTGGATGATCACCAGAGGTGTCTAGAGAAGGAAATGAGGGATTTCAGAGAGGATTTTGGTTACTGTTTTTTGGAAATTTGATGAGGAAGGCGTAGAGACGTGGTCGACTGTGTTAAGTGGAGGAGGGAGGCGGTTCCACAATAAGGAGGAGACTAGGGGTGGCCGGTCAAAGAAGGGAAGGGGTGGCCGACCAAGGAGAGAGGGAAAGGGAGAGAATTACCAAGATTCGCACTTGGCTTACCGATTTTGCACCAGGAGATTATTTCTAAGCATCAAACTTTGATTTCCTGCTTCGGTACCGGGTGACCAAAAGGAGGAACCTTCTTCAACTTTAGATCCCCAAAATATGAGCCCTCTATCCCTATTTATAGACTACGAGGACATTATGAACGGTCACGATTCTCCGATCATGAAGTCCCTTAAAATACATGAAATAAAAAAACAAAAAAATATCTAAAAATCTCGTATCGTCGATCCGCGTAAAATGGACGGCTACGATCGTCATGTAGGCCGACGTGTGTCTCGATCCCCTTCAATTCCCACTGCCTTGAAAACATTCATCTTTGTGAATGAAAATGAGCGTGCTCTCTTCTGAAGGCGAGGTGAATCCCTATAGCTCTGGTGTTGTACTGAACTCGTGTCCTGGGCTCGAGGGTACAACTGCTACGTAGGTTGGAGATGATGTCGCTGCAGCGGATGCTGACGATGGAACTGAGGATGGTACTGTTGAAACTGGCGACAATATTGTAGATAGTGCTATTGCTAAAGGAGATGTTGTTGAAGATGGCAGAATCAAAGTAGTGTACATCAATGCTGAAGAAGGTACTGACGATGGTATTGCTGATATCGTTGTCACAACCCACATTTCCTCAGTATTAAAATACTATCAGAGTGGGAGAAAATACGCGATCGTGATGTTACGCCGTGTAGAGGACAGCTACAGACGTTCAGGCAACCTCGTCATTTCATTTATTTTTATAAAAAGACTTATGAATTATGTTTTAAAAACATAGTTATTTTTTTAGGTTTTACTGACCGTGTCCCTCGGTCTGGTGGATCAACTAGTACATGAGTGAGAAAATGTAAGTTTATGCAGCAGAAAAGTACTTAGTTAAATTCATTTATAATCCTACATGAGTGTGGAGACTCAGCAAAGTATGCAATGTAGATTGGACTTCTAAAGTTAATATAAATAAGAAGGTAGTTTTATCGCTCTAAAAAAATAAAGTGAATTTCAGCTAAAAGTAATGCCATGTAACTATGTTAGATGCAACTTTTTATATTTAAAATACGTAACATGCAACTTAACATAAATTATTCTCAGAGAGCAAGCGTATAACTAACAGTAAGTAACAACATTAAAACTAGCAAATAACCTAACATCAGAAACTAACATTATAGGCGTCAACAAACTGACACGAATCCATAAGAAACAAGTCTAATATGAAATAAAGAAACAATTACCTCATTATACTGAGGAGAAAAACAAGCAACAAGCCGCAACTTTGAAACCACGAACTCTCTCAGTCAAACTTGCTACTGCTCTGAACTTGTGACATTCAAAAGGAGAACACCTCAATAACAAGTTGCAAGCGATGTTAAAAGAAACCAAACAACAATAACAAACCTCCAAGTAGACGGAGACCAAACGGGCAAACTAGTAGCAAAAGTCAGTAATAACCAAGAAGAACAGCAAGAAAAAAACTAGCTAAGCAGTTGTAAACTAAACAATCTCAATACAAAGTGCCAAAAAGGGTTATATATATTATTGTATATTATTAGTCAAATTCAAATGAGACTGATCAGCTCAAGAAGGACATCAAAACACCTGACAAGCCTGAGTGTATGATCCACAAATAAGAGAGGTACTGTGCCAGGGGAGTAACCACTACGCGTACAGACCCTACAAACATGACACTGTGCCGAGGGAGTAACCCTAACCCGCACAGCCCAACAATCATTCTATATATGTTTATATGTGTCACATTATAAGCTTCTAAATTATGCAGTC
Organism: Platanthera guangdongensis; assembly: GCA_039583875.1. Lineage (NCBI taxonomy): Eukaryota > Viridiplantae > Streptophyta > Magnoliopsida > Asparagales > Orchidaceae > Platanthera > Platanthera guangdongensis. The sequence continues at coordinate 159,423,305 of CM077167.1, forward strand.
AATAACAGACTTAAACCAAAATATTGACATACGATCGACGCGACGACACAAATAGCCCGACAAGACTCCAAGGCTTTCACATGATGATTCCCAAGTTAAATGATATAAACAAATGATTCAACGATGTTTACGACTAATACAACGATCATAACAAAATACTTGTTCAGATCGACACGATGATCCAAACGACACAACAAACGAACTTGACGGCGGAAGGCAGCAAGGTTTCCGACAAACTAAATTCCAACGATATATACGATGCTTCAACATACGACTTGATTAACTTGGTCGAAACGACGCGACAATTCAGACACGACGAATTTATTCATGATGAAATGGGCGAATACTTGACGGACCCACAAATTTATGGATCAACACATAACAAATTACTAGACAAGCAATGCTTACTCTAAACGAGGGTATCATGACTACGACTACCATCTAAATGCTTAGGGGAAAATACTAGCACACAAGTTACTAAGCATAAAATCAATTAGGGGGTAAATCAAACGACGAAATGCCAGTATAATTCATCACTTGCCTTAGATTTTACCCAAATCCGACCTTCGAAATACTCGACATCGCAGATCGAACCAAGCGAAGGCGCGGGAAGGCGAAACTTACCAAGATTTGGCCAAAACGGAGATTAGGGCCGAAAATCCTAACGCTAAAAAGTTCGCGAAACGAAAAAATCTTACCGCGCACGCGTAGCTCTCGGCGAGAGCAACTCGGATCGAGGCTCCGCTAAGGATTTAGTCCACCGAAGCTCCCAGAATAACAGCCGGAAGGTCCACGAAGGAGAGGGTGTCGTCGTTCTTCACGATGCTCTCGTTCAGTCTTTTCTTTTTTGGGGGGGGGGGGGATGAAGCAAGGATATAATATATATTAAGTATATATAATCATATTAATAATAACAGTTTTAATAATAATGATAATAATAATTATTTTATAATAGGATAGAGGGGGGAAGCGGTTCGTTGAATGCCCCGAGAGGCGGGGGGGGGGGGGGGTATATAACGAATCAAATATTAATAATAATAATAATATTAATAAATATACTAATAATAATAACATTAGTGCTATATTATTACGAAGGGCCTAACGCACGCCGATTCAAACGAAATTTGCACCCAAGGTAAATGCTGGTGCTACGAATCCAATGACCAAGTGAAAACAAAAATCCAACGCGCCGTTCTCAAGATATAAATTTCTAAAGTTTACGACGAACATTAAATATACAAAACGTCGAAAATCCGCCGAGGCTCGAATATTGCTTGGATCGCGACGAAACTTGACGGGCAAATTCAAAATTAATTGATTTAATTTCGTATCATGAAAATTTATAATTTCGGTGAGAATTCCAAGATTTGGTCGGCTCGACCTAACGGACGCGAAAACGCACTAATGACGACGTGTCGTCAACTCCGCGTTAACGTTAACGCACTTACGTCATTATGACATCACCAAGTGGATTAAAATAATTGTCGGAAAAATCAGGGGCGTTACAGTCATCTCTCCAAAAATGAAGTTTCGTCCCGAAACTTAGGACGCACATCGAAACAAGAGTGCAAAGAGATAAATACACTAAAACTCGCTCGATAGAAATACTAACCAGAGAGGACTAGGAGAACAGCTGAGGGTGAGGTTCTCTTATTGCAGATTCAAATTCCCAAGTTCCACTCCGGAGGTCCTGATTTCGCCAGAGAACTTTAACCATTGGAATCGTCTATTTTCTCAACACCCGATCTTGCGCCTCTAGAATACGGACAGACTCTTCGACATAAGAGAGATTAGGCTGCAACTGGGGCACCGAGTCGAGGGCATGCCGATCACTACGAACACACTTTCGCAACTGACTCACGTGAAACACGTCGTGAACACCAGGGAAAGAAGCAGATAACTCCAGTCTATAAGCTGACACTCCGTTGCACTCCACAATCTGGAAAGGTCCCACATACCTGAGATTCAACTTATGATTCTTTCCAAATCTCTTAACACCTGACATCGGAGAGACCTTCAGAAAAACCATGTCCCCAACTGCAAACTCCAGATCAACCCTGCGTTGATTTGCATACTTTTCATATCGCTCCTGAGCCAACCGTAGCTTTTCACGGATATGCGTCACCACAACGCTCATATCTTCCAAGGCTTCTGGACAAAACAAAGGATTCTCACCAACTTCAGCCCAAAACAAGAGAGTTCGACAACGCCTCCCATATAAGGCTTCAAAGGGTGTCATCTGTGAACTCTCCTGACACTCTGATGTACTCCACAATCTGGAAAGGTCCCACATACCTGATATCCAACTTGTGATTCTTTCCAAATCTCTTGACACCTGACATCAGAGAGACCTTCAGAAAAACCATGTCCCCAATCGCAAACTCCAGATCAACCCTGCGTTGATTTGCATACTTTTCATATCGCTCCTGAGCCAACCGTAGTTTTTCACAGATATGCGTCACCGCAACGCTCATATCTTCCAAGGCTTCTGGACCAAGCAAGGACTTCTCACCAACTTCAGCCCAAAATAAGAGAGTTCGACAACGACTCCCATATAAGGCTTCAAATGGTGTCATCTGTAAACTCTCTTGATAGCTGTTATTGTACGCAAACTCCACCAGTACAAGGCGTTTATCCCAAGCTCCACCATGGTTCAGAATATAGTATCTAATCATGTCCTCCAAATCTGATTCACTCTTTCCGTCTGAACATTAGTCTGAGGATAGTAAGCAGTAGAATATCTAAGATCATCGTCTAAAGCTCCCTGCAAGATTTGCCGGAAACAAGACATGAGCCTGGAGTCTCAGTCTGACACAATACTCGTAGGCACACCATGCAACCAGATGACTTCGTCCTGATAAAGCTTAGCTATCTATTCCATAAAATAGTCAATCTTGAAGGGCACGAAGTGAACACACTTTGTCAGTCTATCGACAATAACCCATACCGCATCATGCCCTCGGGGAGACCTCGACAAATCGGTAATGAAATCCATAGAAATGCTCTCCTACTTCCAACTCAGAATATCCAACGGTGTTAACTTACCACCAGGTCTTCAATGATCAGTTTTAACACACTGGCAAGTATAACACTCAGATACAAATCTTGCTATATCATCTTCATGCCTGACCACCAGACAATATGCTTCAGATCTCGATACATCTTTGTGGAACCAGAATGGTAGGCAACACAAAAACCATGCGCTTCATTACATATCTTTGCTTGAATGTCCTCAACAGCGGGAATACGATATTTGCCGCGGTACTTCAAGGTACCCACATCATCGATCGAAAAGTACGGTAATTCCCCCTTTTCAGTTCTACTTCTGATATCTTGCAGATCGGGATCATCCTTTTGATGCCTAGTAAGCGTAATCCATGAAGACTCTACCATTTCCAAGCTACTTAGCGAAACCCTACTCCCAACGGTTATGTCCATCAACAAAAACTCCTCTACTAAGGATTGCGCAGAAAGGTTAAAAACATGTGCGGGCTTTCAGCTCGAGGCATCCACCACCATGCTAGCCTTGCCGGGATGATAAAGGATATCAACCTCATAGTCCGCAACATACTCTAACCATTTACGCTGACGCAAATTCAGCTCCTTTTAAGTGAAGACATACTTTAGACTTTTGTGATCCGTATAGATCTTGCACGACGCTGCATACAAAAGATGTCTCCACAACTTCAGAGCATAAATGACAGCATGTCAGCATCAAACTCCAAGTCATGCGTAAGATAATTCTTTTCATGGACTTTCAATTATCTCGATCCATACGCAATCACCTTGTCATTTTGCATCAACACGCAACCGAGCCCAACTCCGGAAGCATCCACATAAACATCATACTCCACACCTTCAGTGGGCAAAGCCAAAACTGGAGCAGAACACAATCTCCTCTTAAGCTCCTGAAAAACTTTCTCACAGGCACCACTCCAAACAAAAGCTGCCCTCTTATGCGTGAGCTTGGTCAACGACACAGACAACATTGAAAACCCTTGCACGAATCTCCTATAGTACCATGCCAACCCTAAGAAACTTCTTATCTCCTTAGGCGTTGAAGACCTCTTCCAATCCAGCACTGCAGTTATCTTTATCGGGTCCATAAAGATACCGTCTTTGCTCACAATATGACCTAAGAAAGACACCTGAGACAGCCAAAACTCACGCTTGCTTAGCTTCACAAACAACTTGTGGTCCCTCAGAGTAGCAAAAACCAAGCGCAAGTGCAAGACATGCTCTTCAGCTTTTCTGGAATACACCAGAACATCGTCGATGATTGCAAGCACAAACTGATCCAGAAAGTCCTTGAACACTCTATTCATCATGTCCATGAAGGCAGAAGGTACATTCATTAACCCGAACGACATTACCAGAAACTCAAAATGACCGTATCGGGAGCGAAAAGCAGTCCGCGGAACATCTGACTCACGGATTCTCGATTGATGGTAGCCCGAACGAAGGCTAATCTTTGAGAATACCGAACTACCTCACAATTGGTCAAACAAGTCATCGATCCGAGACAGTGAATACCTATTCTTGATAGTTACCTTGTTCAGCTCTTGATAATCTATACACAGCCTTATCGACCCATCATTTTTCTTCACGAAAAGGACTGGAGCACCCTAGGGTGAAAAACTTGGCCTAATAAAACCACACTGCAATAGCTTATCCAACTGGGTATGTAACTCCTCTAACTCACGCGGCGCCATGCGGTAAGGTACTTTTGCAATAGGACGAGTGTCTAACTCCAGATCTATAACGAACTTCACATCTCTCTTGGGAGGGAGTCCGGGAAGACTAGCAGGAAAACATCTGGAAACTCTTGCACTACAGAAATGTCCTCGACTCGAGGCACATCAAGTGCAGTTTCCAGAACAGAAACATAAACAAGAAAAAACTCACAGCCAAACTCTAAGAATTGACAAGCACGTACCGTAGAAATGATTGAGGAGTCTTGGTGCGACAAAACATACACGCTCAAGGGTTGACCATTATCTTCCCTGAAATCCAAACGCTTAATCTTGCACTGAATGACTGCATCATATCGGGACAGCCAATCCGTGCCCAAGATCACATCGAAATCCACCAGATCTAACACCTTCAGATCTGCGAAAGCTAGGAAACCACCTAGAGAAATAGGGCACTGCTGAATGCCCTGACTTGACGTCACCAGATCTTCTGAAGGGAACTTGACGTAAAGAACATCGAACTGATCAATAGCCTAACGATGTCAGTCTATAAAACTCATAGTCACAAAGGAGTGAGTAGCACCCGAATTGAAGAGAACGCACACCCACTTATTCTTCACCTTAAACTCACCTGAAAACATTGCGCGCGCAGCTGAAATACAGAATTCTAAAATCCACCATAAAAGATTGCTAACTAGATCAGAGACTAACCTGAAATCACTTGGGCAGAGGACTGAGCCTCCTCCTTGGTCAGTACATTGAGCTTTCCTTTCCCCTTGCCCACTTACTGCGGGGGCGGCGGTAGAGTCTGCAAAGGAACCGCCTGCAGCGAGGGCTGAGACTGCGGATAATTAGCCTTCCTATACCCTTTCTGACCGCACAGTAAGCAAGCTCCAGCCTTCTTGAAGCAACGTGTCACATCGTGCCCCTTCTTCTGACAGTAGGTGCAAATAAGATCTCCCTTAGGTGTATCCTGGATCGCATGCACCTGAGACTGATTCTGCGCGTCCAGTCTCTTAAAACACCTTTCAAAAGGATGGCCTGGCCGGCCACAGAAACTACACACTTCCTTTTGTCCTTTCTTCGAAGCGGGGCCAGATGCCTTAGAGCTTCAACTGTTATCAGTCTTTCTCTTGTCCTTCCTCGCCTGCAGCCCACGATTCTTTGCATTATCTACCGCCTCTACTTTCAGGGCTGCTTCAACCGCTTCAGCATAACTCTCAGGTCTGTATGCACTGGCCAACTACTGGATGTCACTCCTAAGACCACCCAAAAAACGCTTTACTCTGCTCGCCTCAGAGGCTACCAAATTTGGAGCAAACCTGCTCAATTTGCTGAATTCAACCTCATACTCACCAACTGTAAGTTGTCTCTGCTTCAGGTGCAGAAAGTTATTCATCAGACGGTCTTGCTTGACCGACGACAAAAATTTCTTAAGTATCATTCCTTTAAAAGATTCTCATGAACATCCATCGGTAAGGTTCTCTTTCTTCTTTATCCACCAGCTTTTTGCAAGACCCTTCAGCTGGTACGCGACGACCATCACCTTTTGGTCAGCAGAAATCCCAGAATAGGAAAACATTTCCTCGATAGCGATGAACCAGTCGTCTAACGCCATGAAGTCAGCTCTACCGTCGTAGGTAGGAGGTCCTAATCGCTGAAAGTGCGAAATGAAGTTCATTTCTAGTAGCAACAACACTGGGGGCACTAGAGGAGCAAGAGGAATAGGAACAGCTTGACCCGCTGCAGGGTCCTACACTCTAGGCTGTTGCCCTGAGACGATAGTCAACAATGCCTGAATTTACGATTGCATCTCAATCATTTGCCTTGACAGAGCCTCATTGCTCTGTCGCAACCCTTCGATTACGGCCTCGCTCTACGCACCTGACGACTCACCCTCCGACTGGGGAGTCGACCGCGTCGCAATACGCTTTGCCGACATCTTTACAGGACAAACGTACATCTAGTCAATACCTAGCTTAAGACACCTCAACTAGCAAACTCAGATTTCCTAACTCAAATCAGATTAGAGATGCAAAAATACTTGCTCTGGGAATTCATGAAATGATGTTATGCTTTTAACTTATGATGATGAACCATCATCTCACTGACTCCTGTGCATAAGATATGAATGCATGAATGCTTAAATCTTCATCTTAAATCATGTGTGTACGAGTGTCATCATGCAGATCTTAACTTGACATGTGTACTAATGATATGTTATGTTATGCATGCAGTGTTATGCATTCTAAAAAACCTTAATGCATGTCATGCACGGCGTACACATAAAATATTATGCATCTCATATTACATAATATCACATGTAACGAAAAAATAAAATCTAATGGGCATGCATATGATGATTGTTATGCATCTCATACTACATAACAGTCACATGTTGCTTCATATGAGGATCCATATACAAGCACATATTATTCATCCCATACTACATAATATGCCCCGTATACTTCTTGTCATGCTTATGAGTGTAGTGTTCATGCTTTCGCCAAGACATACTGTTGACATTTAGTTGTGTGTGTTTGCAATGAAATTAGATAACTAAAACTATATCAGAATTAGTCGTCCGGCCAACTTGTCGAACAACCTGACTCTGATACCAACTGTCACAGCTCGCATTTTCTCAGTATTACAATACTATCAGAGTAGGAGAAAATGCACGATCATGAAGCCACGCCGTGTATGAGACAACTACAGACGTTCAGGTAATCCCTTACTTTCATTTATTTTTATAAAAAGACTTATGAATTATGGTTTAAAAACATAGTTGTTTTTTTTAGGTTTTACTGACCGTGTCCCTCGGTCTGATAGATCAACTAATATACGAGTGAGAAAATATAAGTTTACGCAGCGGAAAAGTACTTAGTTAAATTCATTTATAGTCCTACATGAGTGTGGAGACTCATCATAGTATGCAATGTAGATGTGACTATGCTTTTATATTTAAAATGCTATATGCAGCTTTTTATATTTAAAATGACTAACATAAATCATTATCAGAGAGCAAGTGTATAACTAACAGTAAGTAACAATAGTAAAACTAGCAAATAGCCTAACATCAAAAACTAACACTATGAGCGTCAACAAACTGACACGAACTCATAGTAAATGAGTCTAATCTAAAATAAAGAAACAACTACCTCACTATATTGAGGAGGAAAACAAGCAACAACAACAAGCCGCAGCTCTGAAACCACATACTCTACCAGTCAAATCTACTACTGCTCTGAACCTGAGACATTCAAAAGGAGAACATCTCGGTAACAAGTTGCAAGCGGTTTTAGAAGAAACCAAACATCAATAACAAACCTCCAAATAGACGAGAACCAAACAAGCAAACTAGTAGCAAAAGTCAGTAATAACCAAGAAGAACAGCAAGAAATGAACTAGCCAAGCAGTTGTAAACTAAAAAACCTCAATACCCAGTGCCAAAAAGGGTTATATATTATTGAATATTATTAGTCAAATTCAAATGAGACTGATCAGCTCAAGAAGGGCATCAAAACACCGGGCAAGCCTGTGTATGATCCACAAACAAGAGGGGTATTGTGTCGGTGGAGTAACCACGACGTTCACAGACCCTACAAACATGACACTGTGCCGAGAGAGTAACCACAACGCGCACAACCCAACAAACATTCTATATATGTTTGTATGTATCACATTATAAGCTTCTAAATTATCCAGTCGATAACAGACTTGAACCAAAATCTTGACACACGATCGACGCGACGACACAAATAGCCCGACAAGACTCCAAGGCTTTCACAACGATGATTCCCAAGTTAAACGATATAGACAAATGATTCGACGATGCTTACGACTAATACAACGATCATAACGAAATACTTAACGACACAACGAACAAACGAGACGACGAAAGACAGCAAGACTTACGACAAACTAAATTCCAACGATATATACGATGCTTCAACAAACGAAGTGATTAACTTGGTCGAAACGACGCGACAATTCAGATGACACGAAGAACAATTAACATGACGAATTTATTCATGATGAAATGGGCGAATATTCGATGGACCCACAAACTTATGGATCAACACATAACAAACTACTGGACAAGCAATGCTTACTCTAAACGAGGGTTTCACGACTACCATCTAAATGCTTAGGGGAAAATACTAGCACACAAGTTACTAAGCATAAAATCAATTAAGGGGTAAACCAAACGACGAAATGCAAGTATAATTCACCACTTGCCTTATATTTTACCCAAATCCGACCTCCAAAATACTCGATGTCGCAGATCGAACCAAGCGAAGGTGCGAGAAGGCGAAACCTACAAAGATTTGGCCAAAACGGAGATTAAGGCCGAAAACCCTAACGCTAAAAAGTTCACGAAACGGAAAAATCTTACCGTGCACGCGTAGCTCTCGGCGAAAGCAACTCGGATCTAGGCTCCGCTAAGGATTTCGTCCACCGAAGCTCCCAGAATCACAGCCGGAAGGTCCACGAAGGAGAGGGTGTCGTCGTTCTTCACGATGCTCTAGTTCGGTCTTTCCTTTTTTCTTTTTTTTGGGGGGGGGGAGATGAAGCAAGGATATAATATATATTATGTATATATAATCATATTAATAATAATGATAATAATAATTATTTTATAATAGGATAGAGGGGGGAAGCGGTTCGTTGAATGCCGCCGAGGGGGGGGGAGGGGGGGGGGGGGTATATCAACTAATCAAATATTATTAATAATAATAATATTAATAAATATAATAATAATAACATTAGTGCTATATTATTACGAAGGGCCTAACGCACGCCGATTCAAACAAAATTCGCACCCTAGGTAAATGCTGGTGCTACGAATCCAACGGCGAAGTCAAAACTAAAATCCAACCCGCCGTTCCCGAGATATAAATTTCAGAAGTTTACGACGAACAATAAATATACAAAACTTCAAAAATCTGCCGAGGCTCCAATATTGCTCGGATCGCGACGAAACTTGGCGGAAAAATTCAAAATTAATTGATTTAATTTCGTATCGCGAAATTTTACAATTTCGATCATGGTTATCAGGATCGCGATCCAGATCTTAGGATCTTACGATCCTACGATCCAGATTTTGTAAATCGATCCTGATTTTGTAAAGCGATCCTTGATCCAACCCTATTATCAAATCTGATCCTACCTCGAAATGATCTCATCTAGGATCTCGATCATGACAACCTTGATTTCAATGAGAATTCCAAGATTTGGTCGGCTCGACCTAACAAACCCAAAAACGCACTAATGGCGACATGCCGTCAACTCCACGTTAACGTAAAGCCCTTGAGTCATTATGACTTCACCAAGAAGATTAAAATAATTGTCGGAAAAATCATGGGCGTTACAGTCGTCGACATTGAATACTGTATGGTACTGTTGTGAAAGAAGCTGAATTGATGCGTATGCCGAAGAATGTGGTATTACTGTAGAAGAAGTCGGTTGATCAAATAGTGTCGAACACTGGAGCTGTAGTGTAGTTGGCGAAGCCTGGGGTTGTACTGAGGTAGCAAGTAAAAGCTGGATCTGTAGCAAGGTAGAAACGACTTGGAATATAATGAAGTAGTAGGAGAAAACTGGGGCTGAGGAGCTAAAGTGGTGGGAGGTGAAAAAGATAAATATAGTCATGTAGCTCTAAGAATGAAGTCAAATCTTTTATGTTGAATACAAGTGAAATTCCCATACTCTGCGGAATATTTAGTCCGTAATCATTTGTTCCAATTCTTTTGATTACCGTGTAATGACCCTATTTGCTTGTCATTTAATTTTCGAGCAGTTCTCTTGGGGAACCTCTTAATCATATATATAGATCAACACCTGTTCTCCTTCTTTGAAGCTTTGCGATCTCCTTTAGCTATCCACAAAAGATTTATAAATAATTTTATTGCAAGTACTACTATGTCGGATAGACTCATGCATGATACAAATGACAATGAATGATGATTGATAGACATAACAGATCTCCTATGCAGAGGCTGTACATCCCTCTGAGTTTCATTCCAGACGGACACATGATCAGGGGGTTCAGTGGATGAAGTGTAAAAAAAATCATCGCGGGTGCGATGATCATTTAAATAACCACCCGATGTGTTAGCACTAATGATGATGTAATCGATCCTTGGGCTATCAAAAGCACTCTCACTCTCCACTAACTCATAAATAGTAGACACGCTCATAAGTAGCGATGGTTTATCTAGAGGTTCTTTAGGTGGAGTGTAGAAATATTCGTCGAGTGTGAGATAAACTTTCTGATGGTTGTGTGAGATTTTGGCACTGGGATGCCATTCTATGATGTGTACAATGTTTCCATAAAGTGAAAACTCTTTAGGTGGCTCACCAGGAGGGTTATAATAAAAGTCATCGCGGATGCGCTGAGTATTGAAATAGAGTCTCGGTATAACATAATTGTCCTTGGTCAATACTAGGCTCTCGATTCATACTGTGAACATGACTCATCACTACCTCGTGAAGCTCTGAAGAATAAGCGCTCAGGGGCGAGCTGATGGTCAGAGCAGTATCTAAGTCAACATAAGGGTAGGGGAAGGACATGTAACTACGAGATCATTAGGTCACTCATATCCATCCCCATTCAGGGTCACATCGACAGAGTCAGGCTCAAGTGGAGGACCCCTTAACTGCCACTGAACCTCATTGGAGAAAATTACATCAGGTGTCTTGTCTTTTGTGTCCATGGGGACACATGTAGACAAGGTGGTGGACTCGGACTAGAGGGAACTCCCAGTGACGGGCAAGTCGTGATGTGAGTATACTCGACTATCTATAGCAGTATTCAAGAACTGCTTGTAGTGGAGGGAAAGCTGAAATCTGCTCGACAGAATCTAACTGAAGACCATATAGTGCGACCTGTATCGCAAACCGAGTCCAGAACTGAATCTAGAAGTGGCTCCAACAGACCCATCTTGAATGTCTCGCTTTACTGCTAACTTGTCAAAGTAAGCTCTATAATCAAAAACAAACATGGATCCTTGCTGGAGTGAAAATACTCGCTCGAGTAGTCAACTTCTATACGACGCCGAGTCAACTTCTATACGAAGCCGACAAATACTTAAGACAACCTACTCCACCTAATATTATCCAAATATTTTCTCGCCTGTCCTAGCAACCTAAGTTTTGCAAACTTGATGCTACTCTCACCGATTAACTTAATGTGATCTAGATAATGATCTATGTTCACGAGCCAATAGCTAAAGGCCCATATGTTGAATCCATAAGTATATAGCTCCAAAAAACCTTCGGTGATAGATTGAAGGAGTCATAAGGCATAAGTATTATCAAAATCCTACTTCTTCAAAAAGAGATTACTCTTGGTTGGCTCGACCACCGTGCTATCAATATGGCCATATAACTAATGACTTGGAATAACATGTTGAGCTGTGCGAAACCGCTTGAGATAGTTGGTCCCATCCAAAAACACGATATCGATCTTCACAAGTTAGAGTTGCCATGAGGCCTCTGAGGGTCACTCATTTGTGGCACCTAAACACTGGTCAATGAGACTAAGTCCCACATAGAAAACACGGCTCAAACAGGAACCAAAAAAATAATACGGTTAAGTTGTCACATACATTTCTTATTGCCCTAGATTTTCATTATCGGATAAAGAAGCATGTTAAGGATTTCATGAGAAGGCTTCGACAGCCGTCAAGGTGGAGGAAACAAGCGGAGAATCTGATCTAGGTCAGAGAATACTAATGTATATAAGGCGAGAATCAACAATGCAATCAGATGCAACATTATGGTGTTGATCCGATGAGAATTTGGCCCGCAGATGCCAGCCACTGATGAATCCAGCAGAAAAAACAATGTCGAGCGGGACCTTGCATTGCTGAAACCTATCGCCGTTGGAAATGACGATGCTGGAACATGTCACCACCAGAAACGATGTTGAAGTTGACGCACTCCACTGGAGCCCGACACTGGAATCAACGGTCGCTGAAGGAGAATGGAGCGGATGTTGTGGTAGCGTGTCAACAATAGGATGATGAACGTGGTTGGGAATGTAAACATGATCGGCTGAAGAAGATCATGAGCGGAGGCGGGATCATGAGCGGAGGCGGGATCCTGAGTGGATAGGGAATGAGAGCGGGGCCAGAGGGATTGGGCAGAGCCCTAGCTCTGGTACCAAGTTGAGATAATAAAATTCTCAAAACATTACCATAAGCTCCTACCTATTCATTGATACCAAGTTGAGATAATAAAATCACATAACATTATCATAAGCTCCTACCTAGTGGTGCACAAAAAAAATCGGTCCGGTTCTGGATCGGTCCGGTCCCAGGTCCGGTCCCGGACCGGTCCGGTCCCTGGGGTCCCTAGAGGTCCCCCCTTTTCCACCAAAGAACGGTCCTGGACCGGGACCGATAAAAGACTGGTCCCGGACCGGGACCGGTAAAAGTTCGGTAAAAGACTGGGACCGGTAAAGACCGCTAAAAGTACGTTAATTAGACCGGTTATGCACTCGTATTCATAGGTTATGGACTATAATTCTCTTCATTTTCATCAACCTAGATGAGATTGGAGCCAAAACTTGATTCTAGATAACATTTATACAAAATCTAATAAAAAAAGTACTGCAATCGATTCAGAATAACAGAGTACCAATAAAAAAAATCGGTCTGGGACCGGTTAGGACCGCTCCGCCGGTCCCAACCAGTCCTCCACAAGAAGAGGAAAATCGGTCCCGGACCGGGACTGGTTTGAGCGGGACCGGTCGGCCAAAAAACCGGTCCTGGACCGGACCGACAGTCTTTTTGTGCAGTACTGCTTCTACCTATGCATATACACCGGATATGAGAACCTTAAATATTACATAAAATGCTATTATTTAATAAGTCGAACTAATAACCTTGATTTGCTCCATATTTCAACTAATATCAGTGTTATTAAGATGTCAGTGTTGTGTGTCAAATGATATTTGTTTGTGTAGAAGAACACTTAAGCGGAAAAATGAAACATTGTATATCCTTCTTGTGTATGTAAATACAAGTATGAGTACAAATATATAAGGAGAGAAGAGTGAGAAGAATCTCAAATCCAAGATGTGAGAATGAAACAAATAGAAAGAGAATACACAAATGAGCCAAAATATGAGCCTTTATATTATCTTTTCTAACACTCCCACGCAAGCTGGAGCGTACAAATCGTAGGAACCCAGTTTGAACAAGAATTGATAAAATAGAGCACTTGATAGGACTTTAGTGAGAATGTCAACCACTTGGTCTGTAGCCGGAACATGTCTCAATTTCAGGTTCTTCATTTGTACTTTTTCCCGAAAAAAATGACAGTCGACTTCAATGTGTTTCGTTATTCATGAAAGATCGGGTTCTTAGCTATGTGTATAGCAGCTTGACTGTCACAGAGTAAGGCAACTGGTGAGGAAAGTTTTACTTCCATATCACTTAAGAGACTTTCAAGCCATGCAAGCTCGGATAAAGCAAATGTCATTAACCGGTTTTCAACTTCAGCTAAAGATCGAGCAACCACGACTTGTTTCTTACTGCGCCAGGTAACAATGTGATCTCCAAAGTAGGTATAAAATTCGATGGTAGAACGCCGATCATCCAGAGAACCAACATAATCTGCATTTGAATACACAACCAATGTTGGAGTCAATGTTACAGATGTCGGATGTCGGGGACACGTCAGTTTGGGTTTTCATGTCGGTTTTTTATATATCGAGGATATATTGGAGATATTTCATATATCAGATTTTAATATTTAATTAATTATATATGTAATTAAATGTTATTTTTTATACATGTCACAGTACTGCCTATTCTACAACCTATTAAACTTTTAAATATTAAATGTTATATGTAACATTTAACATACAACACTTTAAATATGAAAATTTGTAAAACTTGTGATTTTAAGATCAAAATTTCAAAAATCAAATTTCAAACATACCCCATTCTTCATCACTTAAAGACTCATTTATAGTCGGCAGTGTAGATAGAATATGATTTTCATCTGATGAACCCTCTAGATCTCACTCGTCTTCCTCAAAACTTTTCTCTTTCCCCTTTGATAACTAATTGTCACCTTTTTAATTGTAGCTAGTTTTTGAGACCTCCTTTCATCATGATCAACGTCGACTATATTGTCAATTTGCGCCCATGTCATCCCCTCTCCATGAAAGACTTAATCATCGTCATCTTCATTTTCATCCTCCTCAGGATCAACATTCAACATCTACTCTTGTACCATTCCAGAATCAACATTCTTAGCTGCCAATGAATCTCGAAATGTCTTTCAATATTTCGAATTCAGCAAAACATTGAACTTTACGAATACTAAATCATTCAATCTTTTACTATCAAGTTTATTCCTCTTTTTAGAATGTATCTACAATTTTTTAAAGTTTTTTTTAAATAATGCATACAATCATATAATAAGATATTAATGTTTAATTAAATAACTAAATTAATGCATACCCTCTCGAAGGTGCTCTAATTTCTATCACAAACAGAGGATGAAGTAGTCAAGTGATGCTTGAAACGTGTAATTCCATCATTCACTGTCTGCTTGCAGTAGTTGCATTTGATTCGGTTGTTGTCGTTTGCAACCAACTTCTCACAAAATGCCAAGAACGGATCTCTACCGGTTGGTACTAGTGATACAGGAACCTCACTTGATCCAACAGAAGAAGCCATTCTAATAAGACAATAAATGAAATTAATATTAGTTATAGATGAAATGAAAAAATATTTTACATGACTACATCACGAGGAAAATTTCTATTTGAAAAAAATCAACATTAGAAAACCCCCATAACTTTATTAGATCGTTAAATCTTCAAATATCTTTTATATTGTCTACGCAATATTTTATTTATCCAATGACATTTTGCATTCTCGGTATTATACTAGTATACAAAATTATAACTATCATTCAAACTTTCAAAGTATCCAACAAAATGAACAAAGCATTCTAGTATCATTTAAACTTTCAAAACATCTCACATTTTATTTATCAAAAGACACAAAACAGTAAGACAACTAAAAATATGATTGGATATACATGTATCATTGATTGCAAACTGAAGTTGGATAAATAACTATTAATAGGGGTATTTAAAATCATTTGTTGATTAATAAACGTGTCAAATAAAAATAATACATCAACTAATAAGACAAATAAGACAACAAAGCAACCACCATGCTACGACCAGCAAGTCAGCCACAAGGTAACCATGCCTTGCTGAACTAATAAGGCAACAAGGCAGTCACAAACAACTAAACGGGTCATTGATTGCAACAACCCACAAGGCAGCCACCATGCTACAGCCGGCAAATAAGGCAACATGGAGCAAGACAGTAGGGCAGCTGGCCAATAAAGCAGTAGGGCGCAAGGCAACAAGATACCATAGCAGCAACTAGCACAAGAAACAACAAAAAAAATCAAAATGCAGAGTGATAGAATGGGAGGAGGAGGTAGGGAGAAGAATGCACCAGCCGAGAGAGTGCCAAGATCGAAAGCACCAGCGAGCTAGAGAGGGAGAGCACCAGAGAACCAGATACTTAGAGAGCACCACCGAGCAGGGAGAAGAAAGAACCAGAGAACCAACGAGCTTGAGAGGGAGAACACCAGAGGACCAGAGAGTTAGAGAGCACCAGCAAGCAAGGAGAAGAAAGAACCAGAGAGATAAAGTGCCGACAACGCGCGAGTGAGGGAGAACACGAACGAGCTAGAGAGCATCAGAGAACCAGAGAGCACCAACGAAGAGGGCGAAGAAATAACCAGAGAGATAGAGTGCTGACAACGTGCGAGAGAGAGCTAGGGCAGGAGTTACGAGGAGAGCTAGGGCAGGAGTAGCAGAGTGAAATGAAATGAGCGAGGTCGGGGAAAGTTAAAACAACGAAGGAGATAAACAGCCGGGTTTAATTAAAAAAATCGGGCAATATGCCCCTTTTTTGGGGCCGATATGTCGGTTAAAACCGACATGTCGGCCCGTTTTTTTCAAAACGCCACGACCAGATTTTAAAACGGTTTCGTGGCGTTTTACCTCCCAAACCTTCATGTTGGACAATATTCACAACACTGGTTGGAGTAGAAGAAAAGGTTTTGTATGCTAGCTCTTGACCAGGAGCAGTTTTAGATATCTCAGGATGCGTTTGATGGCCTGAAGATGAGACACCCGAGGAGAACGCATAAACCGACTGACCACCCCAACAACAAATGATATATCCGGTCTCGTGACCGTTAGATAAATCAATTTCCCCATGAGTCGTCGATAGTATTTTGGATTTGGAAGAAGATCTGTATCAGAAGCATGTGCACACAGCTTGTGATTGACATCCATAGGAGTGTTAACCGACTTGCATCCAAAATAGCCAACATCCCAAAGAAGGTCGAGACAGTACTTCCGTTGAGATATAACGAGGCCATCAGGACGTCTTGCAATCTCATGACCAAGAAAGTATTGAAAGTTCCCAAGATCTTTTGTTTGAAACACGGAACTAAGGTGTTGTTTGATCACTTGTATTCCCTTTGAATCATCTTCGGTGATTAGGATGTCATCAACATACACCAAAAGAAGAACTGTTACTGTTGTTCGATGTCGAGTAAATAGAGAGAAGTTTGCCGAGCTCCGAGTCAAGCCAACCTCCCGAACAACCTTATTGAACTTATCTAATCATGCCCGGGGGGATTGTTTGAGACAATAAAATAACTTCTTAAGATGATATACTCCGGACTCCCCCGTGGTCTCAAACCCGGGAGGCTGTTGCATGTAGACCGTCTCTTGAGGATTGCCATTTAAAAAGGCATTTTTGATATCCAGTTGATGTAAGGGTCACTGGCGATGCACAACCATGGAGAGGACACGAATTGTGTTGAGCTTGGCTACCAGAGAGAAGGTTTCTTTATAATCTAGACCTTGTTGTTGAGTGAAGCCGCGAGCTACCAGATGAGCTTTAAGACGGTCAATTGTCCCATCAGGAGCATGCTTGATGACAAAGACCCATTTACAACCAACAATAGTTTGACCAGAAGGGAGAGAAACCAGATCTGATGTCTGATTAGCCCAGAAGACCGTCATTTCTTCGTCCATGGCTGCCCGCCAACCCGGATGTTGGAGAGCCTTCTGCACAGAGTTAGAGACAGAAATAGAGGATAATGAAGTAGCAAATGTGCAGAGTGTCGGGGACAGACGATGTAAAGAAGCATAATTCGCCACTGGGTGGGCTGTAGAAGGCGCCGCCGGATCATTGGAACACAAAATGTCATTAGTAGAAGGTAACAGACTTGGGGAAGCAGAAGAGGAAGGACAATGAGTGTACACATGGATTATATGCGTCTTAGGTGGTTGGGGTAGGAGTGGAGTGGGGAGGAGAGGTGGTAGTAGCGAAGGAACGAGAATAACTGACCGCAAAGGAGGGTGGAGTAATGACAATGGAGGGTTACGAGGTTGAGAATGATAGGGCTGATGCTTAAGAAAGGTGACGTCGACCGATGTAACAGTCTTTCGATCAGTGGGAGGGTATCAAACATAATATTTCTGAGTGGAAGAGTACCCAACAAACATATATTTTGTTGCACGTGGGGCAAACTTGTCAGTAGAGGGGCCATGGTTGTGAAAATAGCCGACACAGCCAAAAACACGAGGAGTGACTGCAAATAGGGGTGTGAAGGGAAAAAGAAGGGAAATAAGAGTTTGAAAATGGAGAATAGAGGAGGACAAGTAGTTAATGAGGTGGCAGGCCGTAGAGATTGTGAAATTCCAGTATATGGTGGGAACATTCATTTAAGTCATATGGGTGTGAGTGACTACCATAAGGTTGTGATTCTTGCGTTCGACGACACAATTTTGTTGAGGAGTATATGCTCAAGAGGTTTGATGGATGATGTCGAACTCAGTACACAAGTCGGTAAATGCATGACCTGTGTATTCACTAGCATTATCGGTGCGGAGAGTTTTAATTGTTGTAGAGAATTTGTTACAAGTTAGAAGGATAAAAGAACAAAAGACACTGGGCAATTCAGAGCGATCATGAAGAAATTACAGCCAAGTGACACAAGAATAATCGTCAATGCAGGTAACGAAGTAGCGATAAACAGAGACGCTAACAATTTTATAGGATCCCCAAATATCAGAATGAACCAAAAAAAGAGGAGCACTGCTCCAAGTACAATGTGGTGAAAAGGTAGAACGATGGTGTTTGCCGTAAATGCAGGACTCGCAGGTGAAGTCAGTGAGAGACGTGTCTGGAAGAGCTTTCTGGAGGATGCAAAGAGGGGGATGCCCAAGATGCCGATACCAATCGACAAAACTTGTAATGGAGAGAAGTGAGGGGTGGTGGTCCAACATGTAAAAACCATTAACCAGTTGTCCCCTACCAATGACAGTCTGCGTCTGACGATCCTGCACAACATCGGAGGTAAGGAGAAAGTCACACAACAATCAAGATCGTGTATAAGAAAACTAATAGAGAGGAGATTGAAAGAAGAGCCCGAAACATGAAGAACCGAACAAAGAGTGAGAGATGGGATAGGGGTCATCTCGACTGATCCAGCAACCGGAGAGCAGAATCCCCATTGGCAACAGTAATGAACTTGGGATATGCAGAGTTCAAGTGTCTTGAAGGTTTGGTGGGGGTAATGTGATGTGTTGCACCAGAATCCAAAATCCAGGAGGAACCGTGGGTATGACAGGAAATACCCCCATCAAAAATAGACACAACAGATCCAGTTGAGCGGCAAGGTAGCTCTGGAAGGTGCCGTAGTTGAGTGCGCAGAGCGGCAATGTCAGGCTTAACACTGTATGAAGCATGGACGACCATTGTATAAGGGCCAACCTAGAGGCGCAACGTCTAGGAGCAAGATTAGCCGCGTGCAAGACTAGTCAAAACAGTCGAACAACCTCGACGGACAGAGGAGCGGCAATCAACGACGAGCAGAGAGGTCGCGAACAACAAAGAGATCACAACCAGTGAGCAAGCGAATCAACAATGACTAAGAGAAGTCGTTGCAAGAACACATCGGATAGCAGAAGTCGTGGCTAAGAGATGTCTTCGTAGTAGCAGCGAGCGAACATCAGCGGTTGCGGGAAGGCGTACAACAAAAATCTGCAACAAACCAGAACAAAGGGCAGTTGCGGGCACCAGACAAAAAGAGCATGATGCGGCTATGCACAATCCGCGGCTTACCATATGCGGTTAAGCACAAGACTGCGACAAGAGGCCAGCGACAAGAGTGAAATGGCCGTAGAAAGAGGCACGACGATTATAAAAGACCGCAGCGAGCAGGAGACACAACCGCATCGAGCAAGGCCGCAGCGAGCTGGAAGGCCGCAACGAGCAGGAAGGCTGCAACAAGGAGGAAGGCTGCAACGAGCAGGAAGGCCGTAGCGGCTAGAAGAGAAACCGCCAGCAAACAGGAGATAAAATCGCATCGAGCAGAGAAGACGACGCGCAATTTGAAGCAAACAAACCGAGAAGGTCGTAACGGTCTGAGAAGCCGCGTACGGAGAAGTGACTGCGGCGAGCTGAGAGAAACCAATACCGTGGCGGGCACAAACCAACGACAAGAACAGACCGCAGCGAGTAGAAGGTAGACCGCAAGAGCTGCAGTTAGACAGATCGCGCGATAAGAACAAACCGCGTGAGCACGAAGAGAGGAAGCAAACACGCGACAGTGTGCGGCAAGATTAAGTCAGCACAAACAAACCGCACGACAAGCAACCCGTACAAATAAGAAAGAGACCGGAGCGGAATAAAGTCGCACGAGAGGTAGGTCGCGAGGAGACCGGAGGATCCAGAAGAGAGGACCGCAACAACTAGAGGAGAAGACCGTGCGGTAAGAGAGGAGGTGGGACCCACAGAGCAGACCTGAAAGAGTTATAAAAGGAGAAGAGAAGGAGGGGAGGAGGGTGGTTCCACAAGAAGAAGTAGCAGAGAAACTGGCGGTTAGAAGAAGTAAACTGCGAGAGGTGCAGACACTAAACTGCAAGGAGGATTGCAGTTAGAAACTCAGAGACCACCCGGGATCGCCTTGCTCTGATACCATGTAGAAGAACACTTAGAGGGAAAAATGAAACCCTCTATATCCTTCTTGTGTATGTAAATACAAGTACGAGTACAAATATATATAGAGAGAAGAGAGAGAGATGAATCCCAAATCCAAGATGTGAGACTAAAACAAATAGGAAGAAAAATGCACAAATGGGCCAAAACATGGGCCTTTTCATTGTCTTTTCTAACCGCTTGATTTACTATTATGTTCTTAAAGATGTTAATGTTAGCATGTAATTGTTCCAAGATGATGTGACATCTAATGTTGGCGGATCAAGCAACTTTTAAATGCAGCTCAAATTGGACATATTGTTCATTTATAAAATTGTCCGACATGTTTAAATAACATACAGAAATAGCCGAACCAAACTGCCCCTTAGTACCTTAGTATTGTCAAAATGCACTCCTTTATTTACTAAAGAATGTTGTAACTTGCAGCTAGTCCTTTCAAATCTTTCTTCCCCAACAAACTTCGAGGACCTCACTAAGTTTGAAATTGTTCATACTGAGGCTATATTAGATGATGTTGGGGCAGTGATATCTTTCAAAAGGATTGCTGAGAAGATCAAAAAAGAAGCTCGATCTCTAAATGATAGGTTTACAGATCTTTCAAAGCACATGGATGATTTTATCACATTTACTTTGCAAGTTTTGGAGGCATCAAGGGATGAGTTTATTCACACACTTCATCTAAGTGAATCCTTGAAACATAATCTAAAAAAGTTAGAGGAACACAATCAAGCTCAAGAGTCTGAGATTTATTCATCACAGATAAGAGCACTGAAGCTTTTATCTAAATGCAACAGTGCCATTGAGGAACTCCAAGTCAAAATTTCAGAATTATCAGGTTTTGATTCAGGCCTGGAAAATATCCAGCCTGGCCTTGACTTGAGATCTTCAGCTTCTTTTCATGGCAAGGCAGAAAACGAGGATGTTTGTGAATTTGACCTAGCAGCTGAGAATTTACTACTCACTTCCAGGAAAGTAATAACTCAGTATCAGAATTTAGTGAACATCAATAAAGAAATGTCTATTTCATTTGAAAACCTGAAGCTTGAACTGAATCATGCTAAGATGACTGCTGATGATACATTTGATGAGAATAAAGTAATCAAGGAAAAAATTTTAAAGTTGGAAGGGGACATGGAAGCACTTCAAAATATCTACAATGAGATGAAAGCTAAACTAAATGATTACAAATCTAAAGAGGATAAGATCAAAGACACAGAAACTAAACTAGAACGACTAGATCATTCTCTAACTGCAAAAGACAGAGGTACATCTATGCTCTGTGTTTATTTCATCTAAAGCTTTAATTTAGTTTCAGTTCTTCTGATCTTTTAACCTTTTTTTTACTATCAGAGGTTGGAGATGAAATTATCTCAAGAGGTCAGATAGAAGTCCTCCTTGAGAAAGTAGATAAATTGATTCTCATGGCTGGCTCATCCCATCACTCTGGGTCACAGAGCCAAGAAGTATACTTCACAAGTTCTGTCAATAAGCTATTTTATGTTGTTGATAAATTTTCAGAGTTCCTGCAAGAGGTAGTTTCATTGGCTGATGAAAAGAAAGATCTGCAGCTGATTATTGCAGGCCATGTTCGTGAAATCGAAAATCTGAAGAGTTTTGCTGAATATCACACTACTGAATTTCAGGATCTACAGTCAAAGAAGTGGCAGCTAAATGAGGTGACATCCATCTTAGAAAAGATTACACAAAAGTTGGCAGAGCACTATTCTTTTGAAGATTTGAAACCTGTTACTGCAGTGGGGTTAATACAAGTTCTGGAAAGGCAGATGATAGCCTTATGGTTGGATCTCGAAAATTCCAAATCCCAAATTCATGAGCTTGGAGGCAAGTTGCACGCAAAGGATATTTTTGTCAATGAATTGTCATCAAAAGTTAAGTATCTTGAGGATTCACATGCCAGGATTCAGCAACCCAATGTCAAAGAAAGGACTGTTTTTGAATCATCATCAACAACAATGAGGCCAGAGATTACTGAAATTGAAGAGGTATTGAAATCACCTTTTCATCAGTCTCTTATTTAAATGTTTAATTTCTAATTTAAAGATTCCTTACACAATTCATTTGGTAAAAATGATACAACTACGATCCCTAACACTAGGAAGTTAATAAAGAGCACTCAAAGCTCCTCAGATCACTCGGGTTTTCTCTCGCAGAGCCACGCCACATCTAGGAGAGAATGTGATGGTTGTAAGGTCAAGGTTGGTTCGAATTTTGTTTGCACTATTGCTTTCCCTCCGCCTAGCACTAGGTTGTGGGAATTCCTACCCGTTGCTTTATCCCAGTGGTAGACTCGACGATCCAACCACCTTCGTTTGTGAATTTGCAGCGTGCCGCTCCGGACGCCGAGTGGAAGATCGGGTCTACCATCGTTATCTTGTGCCGTGTAAACATCGTACAAGTCTAACCACGCTCCAACTGACGTCCCTTCTAAAGGCCGATCCCACTGACTGCGTTGATCCCTTAAGAGTTAAGACTACTCCATCTTGTTGACGCATCTCCAACGGTTAGTCTTCTCGCCGAGGCAGTGTGCTCTATGAGCAAGCTGACTTCCCGTATTGATATTGTTGACTCTTGCTTAATCGACATCCTTTAAATCCTTCAATAAGGTCAACCATAACCATAAATGATCAAAGCTCCTTCTCTAATCACCAATTCCACAACCATGGATTTGATGGGACTTGACAACACGATTCCTCCCTATGCTACATTTCTGCAAGCGCTTTTCACCTACACCTTCGATCATGATGAGTGGGGGTCCCTCTGTTTGAAAATATTGATTCGCAGGGGTGGATTGCACGAGCGGATCAATCATTTGAGTTGGAGAGGAGAAAAAGGTTCCCTTAGCAATGATATACTTGGTGGATCAACCCGTTATTGGGCCCTGTTGCTTTCCCTCCGCCCAGCCTTATGTAGTTTACCGTTAATTGGACTATGTCTGCAAATAACAACATAATAAATCTCATTATATACGGATTATAGTTTTCCATATGGAGTGCATGATTTACAAATTTTAGATTATATAAACACTCCCTAGATACAGATATAGTTTTCCATATGGAGTGCAAGAGTTTCAAATTTTAGACTACATAAAAACTCCCTATGTACAGGTATAGATCCAAATGCTCCTTGGTTTACGAGTCAAGGATTCAAACACCGGGTTTCAATTGAGAGAGCTTCCCTTGTCTAGAGTAGATGGCGGCTAGAGCGTCTTCAGGATTCTTCACAAAAGTGATCATAATTGAATCACGTGAAACCTTAGAACATCATAGTTTTTTATTTCAGACAGAACAAGTGTAGATCACTTGTCGAACAATGATAATTCTTCTTCGAACTTCAGATATCGATCATTGACTGCAGAGTAACCACTCGATGGTTTAGGCTCTGTTTGTTTCGACAGTGGTGTTTTGGAGCGTTGGGAAAGAGAGCGGTGGGATGGGGAGAGGGGACAACTTTGGTGTTGAGGGTCAAAAATGACATTTTGGAGCGTTAGGAAGGAGAAAGTAGTTTAACCAAACATGTTTTTTTTAGCGGTGACGTTTTCCTCCCATCACCAATGGAGAAAAAATACCGAAACAAATGGAGCCTTAGTGGTAGATGCCTGATTAGAAAACAATGATCAACGATCGTTAAGTTCTATGGCCGCTGCTCGATGATTCTGCATTCGAAGTTCAGAGGTTCACGATAAAAAACACCTCCTTTGATCCAACATACAAAGGTAAACGATTGTCGAACACACTGGTTGTTGCACATGATGGCTCAAAGTGATGAGAGATCTTAGATCTAAGATTGGTGATCGACGAGCATCTTCGAAGTTGCACAAAGGTCCAACATTTTGATGGTTAGTTATCATTGGGCGCTTTGGTCGTCGTTCGACGATCTACAATCAGAACTAGGTTCTGACTTTGTCTTCTCTTCAGATATATTCAGAACAGATGTGAGCAAGCTGATAATAAATGAATGCAGACCTTGACCACTGGACTTTTGACAAGATACAATCATATAATGGTAGATAAAGCTAGGAATAAGAATCAGATATGGATTCAAGGCATATGTACTTTACAATTCCCACCTTGCATTAAATTTATCCTTTGACCAAGAATTCACTGAGTGTCTTCCAACACACTGTTGCTGCCAATGTCCTCCTCTTAGGGCTTCATTCAAAGGAATAGTTTGAAATTGCCTCAGGGCTGCCTAGAGGTGTTTTGCAGAAACAGATCAATGAAAGCTTTTGATGCGGATTTCGCTTTCAAATAGGTGGAAGACTCTAGTATCTTCACCTTGATTTGACCAATCAATACTTCCGAGAGGGCTTTCCTCATGCCATCATGCCAAGTTGGAGTTACAACAAACTCCACTTTTTGTTGGCTCTCGTTAGCTTGCCAGCAACATATTCAGATTTCTCAGAAGGTTTCTGTTAGAGGATCCGTGTTATCAATTATCTATGGACGATTATATTATTGTGAGTCTTTAGGCATTAGAGTTAAGTTGTACGAGTCAAGTTGTATGGAGTCGAGTCATATCGAGTCTAGTCGTATCGAGTCAAGTCATATCAAGTTGAGTCATATGACGTATCAAGTCAAGTTTTAGTTACGAGTTATTGGAGTGTTAATGTTTTAGTGTTTCACGTATCTCAATTATATTGGGTTTTTCACCCTTGCTAAATAGACCCCTTGGGTTATGTATGAGGCATCAAGAAATTAATCAAGTTTCTATCTCTTTATGTTCATGTCCTTCTCTCAAATCTCCTCTCTCTAGTTTTTCTGCTTCTTTTCATCCCCATTCTAGGGTTAAGGTGAGCAAACTCCCCTCTTTCTCCTCCTCCTTCATCCTCCTTCGAGTGAGCAAGCGTCCCCTTGTATCTCCGCCTCCACCGCCACCTTTGACGATTCTGGAGTAGGCCCATAACAACTTTGACATCAGAGCATTTTGATCCTCTTCTGCAAATGTACCAACCTTTGCTTCTGATCTCCTCGACTACTCCACTTATCTTGCGCACGATCCATCGTTACCGCCCCTGTTATAATTTAGGGTGTGAAGCTTTGCTCAACCCTTGGAAGCGCAAGTGCCTGTTGCAATAGTCCAACTTTGCGTGGCACTTGTCATCTCATTTCTAGCCCGCGTCATCATTGTCCTTCGTCAGCTTCAAATGCAATCAATTTAATTGATCGATCCAGGCGTTCAGGGAAACAAAAGATCCATGTAGGCCGAGCCGCTGGTTCTTTCCACTGTTCTTCTCCTCCTCCTGCAACCAAACACTCACCATCATCCGAATTCAGCCGAGCGGCCTCCTGATTCTCCAGTCGAGGCTACTTCGACCTCTTGTAGCTTCAACGCCGCTCCAACCGGCGTCCTGTGCAATCCTTATCCCTGTCGAGCCCAATGCCTTCTATGGGATCCATCAGGCTTATTTGGTCTCATTTAAACCTTGAGCCGCTTGCCCTTTCCCTTCTTCGAGCCCACCACCAACATATTGGGCCCCCTTATTCAAGGGTTAGTCCTCTAATTAATTGATTTAATTAATTAAGCTCTGCTGATGAGGCTATCCTCCGTTCGATGATGGCTTCCTATCATGACTCAATGTCGACGCTTTATAGTTAGGGGATATCCTCTCTCTAGAGGATTCTATAATGTAGCTTAACTGCTTGAAGCTACCATTTACTCAGTGGGAAGTATTTTGAGAGCTCGCATGATGAAGGTCCATGGATTGATTTGTGATTGGGAAGTAGTAATCATGTTGGATTGTAATGCTATCCATAACTTCCTCTCCAACGACCTTATGCACAACCTTTAAGTAGTGGTAGACCATGACATTCACCTTCCAGCTTGTCTAGTAGACATAGGTCATTTAGTAACACCGGGCTAATGCGCCTATGTTTCAGTCACATTGGTCTCCTCTCACTACCGAGTTTTACCTCTTCGGCTTGGACAATGTTGATGCTACCTTGGGGGTATCTTGGCATCATACATTGGGAGAGATATGAGCCCACTCGTCCACCTTGACGTTGGCATGTGTGGTTCATAAAATCCAACACCTTCTCATAAGCGATGTTTCTTTGGCGCGATCACTAACAATCATCCACTCCATTGTTCACATTGACGACCCAGAGTTCGCCACCTTGTTATGGATTGTCGAATCTTTCACCAGTTCCACAGTTGCTTCAGAATCTCTGATGGTAGCAACTCTCTTGCATGAGTACCCAGAGGATTTTGTCAACCCTAAGGGCTTGCCCCATATCGACCCTTCGATTGCTGCATACCACTCCAGTCAGATGTCACAACGCTTTCAATGCATCTTCACCCCTACGACCTGACCCAAAAACGAGATTAAGCTCTTAATGGATGAGATGATGGTAGAAGGCATCGTTCAACTGATATCGAGTCCCTTCTGCAGCCCAATCCTTCTCGTCTAAAAGAAGAATGGTAATTGATACATACATATTTATGTATCATTTAGTTAATAACATATGAAGTGATCTTATGACAGGTTTATTTGTGATGCTTTTCAAAATTACAAGCCCCAGGGCTTAAGGAATAAAAGGTACAAAAACTAACAAATAAATGCATGCTCCAGTCCCCATGCGGGTTTGATAAAGGTTTATCGGGACCTCAATCCAACCCGAGACTATGTAGATGTTGGTTAAGTTTTTATGAGGGCCTGGTATTATTGGGTCCATGGTAAGACTTATCAGGGTCCCAATATGGTGTTGGTCAGAAAAATGTTCGCCCTAATTCGGTGCACGTTTATTTAAATGCTGATAGCTTAACCAAAAAGCCTATTCTCCTTTAGCTTCCAGATGCCATCTAAGACAAAAGAGGAGAGAAAACTTCTCTTTTTTTCTTATTTTCTCTAGGGGTTCGTCTCCACCGCGCTCACTTTGTTCCACTGATCTAGCTTAACAGAACGACACTTGTGATATAAACAAACTAATCAACAATATAAAATTCAGTACATTGCAAGTAATATTTAAAATACACAGCAGGATTTTAAAAATTTGAATATGGTTAAAGAAATACCTTAAAATCTGATTCACATAGCCAACTAGAATTGAAATGAACAAATAGTTCGAAATATTAAAATTGCAAAGAATCTACATCTGAATTCATAATTAAATGATACAATAAATTTTAAAGAAAAACAAACTAAAAATAGACATATTATCTTAGGCGTATCTCCTCACCTATGATACTTGAAAGGAAATGTCTGAAAATGGGGTCAGCTCAACTGGTGAGTAAGAAATATTATCTCACGTAGTGACACTAAAAATAATTTGAATAAAATATGCTTGCATATTTTTAAAATTACAGGTTATACTCAAAAAATGTATGCTATGGTTCTATGAATGTTTTTTTATATTTGTGCTTGGACATAGATGTCTTTTCTATTGCGTGATCTTTGTTATAAAAGCTCATGTAAAGAGCCCATTATTGGGCCCATGTTTTTTATTGTTGTTTTTTCTTCTTCTCCTGTTAGTCCCACATCATGTATAGGATCTCTCCTCTCCTTTTCCCTTCCTATATCTTTGTATTCTCTCTTTATATTTACATACACAAGCAATACATACAAGTTTTCAGCTCTTTCAACATGGTATCAGAGGGAGGTTCTCGGTCCATGCGGTTTCCCATTTTCTAACCGCCCAGACCGCCGTCCTCCCCTGTCCGCAGACTGCTCTGCGGCCTCCCCTTTCCTACCCGCTTCTATCCGCGGGTTCTTCTCCTCCGGCTCCTCTCGCTGGCCTCCCTGCGGTCTACCCGCCTCTTCTCCCTCTCTCCCGTGGTTCCACTCCCATCTCTCTCTTTTATACCATTTTCTCTCCCGCACCCGTGTGACCCTCTCCCGGTTCGACTCGTGTTCTGTCAGCTGCGGCTTCTTCCTTGCCTCGCTGCCTCTTCTCGCGGCTTCTCATACCCGCTGCCTTCTCTTTGCCGCTCGGTCTCCCTCCCTAACCGCTGCGCCTTCGCCCCTGTTCTGTTCGAGCCGACCTCTCTTGTTGCTCATTCTCTGGCCGCTAGTGTGCTCACTGTGACCGTGCAGTTTGTTTCTCCGCACTCTGGTCGCGACCTCCCTTTCTCCTTCATTGCTTGTCGTTGCTCTTGTCGCCTTGACTACCCGCTGCGGCCTCTTCTGTAAACCGCGCGGGCTTGTCGTGTAAGAGTGCTCTCCCGCGGCGAGCTCGTCTACCCGCAACGTCCTTTCCTGTTCACTGTGGCCTCTCCGGTCTACATGGGATCCTTCGTTGACTCCACCAGCCAGGAGGCTAACCCCTCTACAGACCGCCCGTCTCCTCCTCCTGAACTTCGTGATGAGCTGCGGATCACCACTATTTCCCTGTCTGGAAAGAAGAACTTCATCCCATAGGTGCACTCGGTTCGCCGAGTTCTTCAGGCCAAAGGCCTTGTTCTTTATCTCACTCAGCAACCTCCTTCTCATCCTACCGACGACTGGTTGGGCAACGACGGTCGCGTTTAGACGTGCCTCCTCAATTACCTGGAGGGTGAGCCCTACCAGATGGTCATGTATCATGAGACAACAAAGGCTATGTGGGATGGGCTCCACTCCTAATACTCCGGCAAGGACAACCTCCAACACCTCTATGATATTATTACCGATCTTCAGGCTCTTGATGCTGGCGGGGCGGCGGACATGACTTCGTTTGTAGCTCGTGCTAAGACTCTTGCGGAGGCCTGGATCCAGCCGTGCTAACATCTCCCTCAACCCCTCCATCTCTCTTCGCTCGGCTCTTTATGTTCTGGGCTCCCCATTCAATTTACTTTCTGTTGGTCGTCTTACTAACGATATGGATTGCTGTCACATTCACCTCTTCTGATTTTTTGATACAGGATTGACAGACGTGGATTACCATTGGTAAGAGTCGACTGCAAAACGGGCTCTACCTTCTCGATGCCTCTCCTACCGTTCTTTCCTCCGCCTCATCCGTCTCATCCATTGATTGACATCGTCGTCTTGGGCATGCCCCCCTGCCAGTCCTCCAGAAGACGCTTCCTGATGTATCTCTTTCTCCCTTTAAGCGTGTTTCTTGTATTTTTGGCAAACAGCCACGTTCTTCTTTTCCCGCGCATTGTACTCGAGCTCGTCTTCTTTTGATTTACTGCACTCCGATGTTTGGGGTCCTTACAAAATTGCTAGTATTTCTGGTTATCGCTACTTTATTACCTTTATTGATGATTACTCTCGCATGACATGACTTTACTTACTTCGTGATCGCTCCGAGCTTTCTCGCGTGTTTCGGGCTTTTGTGCTAGAGACTCGTACGCAATTCTCCACTACCATAAAAACATTGCGCATTGACAATGTTCGCAGGTACACTAGCCACAAATTCACAAATCTATGCGCAGAGTTTTGTATCATTCATCAGACATCCTGTGCCTACACCCCCAAGCAGAACGACATTGCCGAACGGAAGAACCGACACCTGCTTGACGTTGCCCGCTCCCTCATGCTTCACATGCATGTTCCTAAAGTTTACTAGAACTTTGCTGTCTCCACTGCTTGTTTCCTCATCAATCGTCTCCCTTCCTCGGTTCTCCACCATGCCACTCAAACAGCCTCCTATTTCCCTCCGCTCCGGCCTTCCCTATCACACACAGAGTCTTTGGCTGCACCTGCTTCATCCATCTTCTGGGTCCATCCACGGACAAGTTGGATCCCTGGGCGGCTAAACAAATTTTCGTCGGCTATTCCCGTACTCACAAGGGCTATGCGTGTTATTCTCCGGTTACCCGGAAGGTCTCCGTATCTGCTGATGTTACCTTCAGACAGGATCAACCTTTCTTCTCTACTCCTCTACCATCGACACCTCCACCGCCATCCCTCCCACGACCCGTTATTCCCGTTACTACGCATCTTCCGCAGGTCCTTTCTGACCTAGCTCCTGCTCCTTCTAAGCCGCCCGTTATCCGTTTCTACACTCACCGCCCTCTTCATTCTGTTGCCCCTATGCAGTCGGCCTCGACCTCGGCTTCTCCGTGCCCTGCCGATCCGGTGCCCGCCTCTACAGCTCATCCGATGGCGAACTTTGTCTCCCTGCATCGCCTCTCTCCCCACCTTCAGACATTTGCTACTTCACTGTCCTCGGTTTCTGTTCCTACCTCTGTGCAGGAGGCACTCCAACATCCTTGCTGGCGGGCCGCCATGGAGGAGGAAATGGCTGCTCTCTGGGCCAATCAGACATGGACTCTCGCCCCCTGCCTCCGGGTCAGAAACCGGTTGAGTGTAAGTGGGTCTTTGTCATCAAACATGTTGCTGATGAGACGATTGACCGACTGAAATTTCGTTTGGTTGCTCGTGGCTTCACCCAACAACAGGGGCTTGACTATGAAGAAACTTTTTCTCCGGTGGGCAAACTCAACACTGTTCGAGTCCTCATCTCCGTTGCTGTCCATCGCCTGTGGCCCTTACTCCAACTGAATATTAAGAATGTTTTTCTGAATGACGATCTCTAGGAGACAGTGTATATGCAGCAACCTCTCGGGTTTGAGACAACGAGGGAGTCTCAGGTCTGTCGTCTTATGAAAGCTCTGTATGGTCTCAATTAATCCCCACGGGCGTGGTTTGACAAGTTCAGTAAGGCCTTTCGGGAGGTTGGTTTTACTCGGAGCTCGGCAGACTTCTCGTTGTTCGCACGTCACCGAACAATGAGAACAATTCTTCTGTTAGTGTACGTTGACAATATCATAATTACAGTAGATGACTCGAAAGTAATACAAGAGGTCAAACTACACCTGAGCACAATGTTTTAAGCAAAAGATCTGGGGCCCCTTCGGTACTTCTTGAGTCTTGAGGTTGGCAGACAACCAGAGGGTCTCGTCCTCTTTCAGCGGAAGTATTGCCTTGACCTCCTTCATGATGCTGGCTATACAGGTTGTAAGCCGGTTGACACCCCAATGGATGCAAATCACAAGTTGTGCGCTCAGGCTTTTGACTCAGATCCCCTACTCCAGAATCCAGAATACTATCGTGGTCTCGTTGGAAAATTGATCTACCTCACGGTTACCAGACCAGATATTTCCTTCGATGTTGGTATTGTCAGTCGGTATATGCATTCCCCTCGAAGATCTCATCTTCAAGCCGTGGAACGCATTCTCAGATACCTTAAGACGGCTCCTAGTCAAGGACTGATATACAAAACCTGATCTTCAGCTCCAACATTGGTGACATATTCTGATGCCGATTATGTTGGTTCTCTTGATGATTGGCGGTCAACCAGTGACTTTTGCACATATTTTGGAGGACATTTGATTACCTGACAAAGCAAGAAACAAGCGGTCGTTGCTCGATCATCAGCTGAGGCAGAATACCAGGCAATGGCTTCAGTGGTTTCTGAACTAACTTGGCTTGAAAGTCTTCTTACCGATCTGGGTGTAAAACTCCCTTCCCCAGCTCTCCTCCTCCGTGACAGCCAAGCTGCTATACATATAGCCAAGAACCCGGTCTTTCACGAGAGAACAAAACATATTGAAGTCGACTGTTACTTTATCCGGGAAATGGTTCAAATGAAGAAGCTCGACCTGAAGCATGTTCCAGGTAATGATCAAGTTGCAGATGTTCTCACAAAGGCTCTTTCCAGTACTCTCTTCTATCAGTGCTTGTCCAAGCTTGGCGCATACGATTTGTACTCTCCAGTTTGCGGGGGAGTGTTAGAAAAGCCCATGTAAAGAGCCCATTATTGGGCCCATGTTTTTTTATTGTTGTTTTTCCTTCTTCTCCTATTAGTCCCACATCATGTATATTATCTCTCCTCTCATTTTTCCTTCCTATATATTTGTATTCTCTCTTTGTATTTATATACACAAGCAATACATACAAGTTTTCAGCTCTTTCAACAATCTTAAATTGAATTTTCTTTCCAATTTCAAAATCATTAAATTATAGGGATTCTAGATTTCGGTTTATATTTGGAATTGAGATGTCTAATATCTTCTTTTTTTCTCGTTCTTAGTTAAACAGATTTTTATGCACATTCTAGCTTTTCGAGTCCCTACTAGGGTACTAGCGAAGATAACTATTCTAGTGCCTCTCAATCATGATCACAGACTCGTAACTAATAATCTTTTATATAGGATGCCGACTCCTCAACTTGAGGCTCATATGGTCTGCTAAGCCCTATAAGTAGGATAGTGTGCCTCTATCTATCACGGGAATACCTGATCGTGCCTCCTAATTACTTTTTATTAGTACTCGTCATTAACACACAAAAAACATTCACTTAAAGTCACTAATTTACATTAATCCATTAACGTAATCTTAGTGATTTCATTATTAATCTAATGGAAAACACCCGCATACGGGTACAATCTTATACTTCCAATTTCATCATATTTTCGTCTTATGACTTGTCTTAGCATTAACGACATGAATATGATGAATTACTATTCTGTGATACTTGTTTTTTTGAGTTCATAAAATTCCTATATGTTACATGTGATTGCACATAAATTTCATGAGGAGTTTTTTACGTCTTAACCCACATTATGCCTGTCATTATTACATAGTAATTAAATTATGAACTACTTTTGCTTTTATTCATCAGGTGGTTTTTCTTAATTTCATTTGACCATTTTATTCTTTTTAATATAACATAATTGCATTGTAATATGAACATACAATATTTACATTATATGTATAACTAAAAGGGATCAAATTTCTTACCTCAGTATTGCGACATTCATAGATGCGACGAGGCGGCATGATTTCTCTAGATTATATTGAATTCCAAAGTTAAATTCTTCCTCGCTCCTAAGGTTGTGATGAAATCCCATTAATAGTATTTAGATGAAAAGTAAGATATCTAACACGAAAATAAACAGTGGACCGTCACATACCCTTATCAAAGACGGTTATCTTACAACAAGGCTGAATTAGAATTAAGTGAGCATTCTTCGATTTACTCTCCACGCCCTCTTTTCCATCGTTAGGGTTTCTCTGAACCTATAAGAGAACAACCCACTGGAATTAAAGAGATTAGAAATCCCCTTATCCTAGTGTTAAGGAAACACTAACTATCTATCTTTCTTATGAAAGGAGAAGCAACACTAACTATCAATCTTTCTTATGAAAGGAGAAGCAACACTAACCATCAATCTTTCTTATGAAAGGAGAAGCAAAACAGTGTTGTTAGAAAAGGGAAAATGAAAGTAAACCCCAGAATATCATCTAAGACTCATAAGAGGAATAAAAGTTGGAAGTAAGCAGTTACCTTCTTCCTCAAGATGACATCTAGTAGGCAAGGGATCTGATATTGGAGGAGAAGTAAAAAATCGGGGTTGATGTATCCAGTCGTTGAGAGAAACCTCTGATTACACAACGGGCTATTGTTGCCAAGTAACCGTAAGGAAACAGATCAACATTTTCTTTTGATTGCCAGAAGTGGAAAGTGAAACCAGGAAGAGACCTAACCTTGCTTTGGAAACCTCGGACGAGCCTAAACCAAGAGTGGAAACTTGGCAGGAAGTTGCGCCTGTACCCTCAATCATAGTGAAAATGATCTCTGTTTCGACCTCTTGGAGGAAAATGGGGTTTTGTCTGACTGCAGATGTCGATTCACAATGTCGACACTGGAGTTCCTCTCCTTTTCCCGCGCCGAGTGGTGATTTCCTTTTCTTCCCGTATCAAGGACTTCAGTCAAAAGGCAAATAGAGGGGAATAAACTTAATGGGATCGTAACCTAGCATGCGATATAAAGCATTGTAGGGAAACTTAATTTCTTGTTTCCTTGACTTGAGTGGGTTGAGCAAATTAACCTTTTCACTTTAATTACCAAATTACCATCACACATTAACACTTATTATTTCTCCTTTTAAAATAACTGATTGCACTTAAAATTAACCACATAGGGAAATACATACCTCAATTTGTCGATGACGTCGATCCTGCTCATTTGCAATCCTGCAATTTCAAGTGACAATGCGTAAATTTTGGATGTTACATGTACTCCATATCTCTCAAACTTAAAAGAAAGTGCAACTCCAAAGAACTAGCATCATGCGAGTACTTTATAATACCTCAGACTCAAGAACATACAAGTCCAAAGAACTACTGCCCTACGTGTATTCTGCTATATCTCTTAGAGGTAAAAGAAAAGGTGAATGCACAAGCTAGCATCTGCGAATACTCTAACACTGTTCTCAAAGACATCAAACTGCATTCTAGAACATCAATAAAAAAAGACCCGCAAAAGGAAGAAAGAATCTGCGAATACAACTATCTTTTCTCATCCAAGTTAATACATTATACAAGAGACTGTCAGTAAGTTATGAGAGATCAAGGCATGGATTCTTTCGGCCTCCTTCGAACGAGTACCCTCCGACATGTCGGGAGGCATTGAAGTTGCAGGAGGGGGTGGTTGAGATAGCTTCTTCATCAACTGTCTCAATCACGTGATCTCCACGGATTGGGCCCTCTGCTTAGTCTCCAACATCCGGATCCACTTCCACAATTTGTCTTTGTCATAGAATACTCATTGGTACTCTTCTTTACTCTTTAGTATGGTTGGTATGCCCACCTCGAGGAACATCCTCAAGGAGAGGTCTCACACTTGCATGTTAAGGGGATCAGTTCAAGGTCGAAGAAAGATGATTTGCATAACCTAAAAGCAACCATAATTGGTTGAACTAACCTGAAGTGCTTGACAGACTGCATGCGTCTCCAGAAGGAACCACCTTCCCGTTCTTCGGTGGTCTCGTAGAAGTGACATTCTTCTGCAGAGCTGGGTTGGTGGCGGCGAGCTACTCCTTCTCGATCGCCTCCTTGAGACGTCGCCGCTTTAGCTCCTCCAGCTCTATGATCTCGTCATGCTCAAGATAGATACTGCTCCTCTTCGGTGGAGGTTTCAGGCTTCAAGCCCGACGCTTCTTGTTGGGCCTTGAAGAGCAAGATGATATCTCTCTTACTCTCGGTCTCGGCGACCCTCCGCTCCTCTGATTATTTATCCTTGTCCAAAAATTCTTGTTAGACAAGGAGAGATTCATTCCTCCTAGGGATCGATGTTGCCTCCTACGACTTTATCACCTCAGAGGAAACTGTCAAGGCGATAGCTTGACCATTGTCCACCTTCTTCCTTGTAGTCTTGATCACAACATTCGAGGATTTTCCCCTAACCACAACCTCCCCCACAGGAACTGCTGGCTCCGCATGCTTACTCTCTAACACCATTGCGAGTTTAGTCGTTGCTGCATCGGCCGCCTTCACGGTTGACTTTTGCTTCCTCTAGTCCTTCTTTTTCTCCTCCTCCTTCTCAGCCTCAGCATTGGCGATCTCCTTCGCCTTCTCCTATATAACCTTCTTTGCCTGCGCCACATCTTCTTCTATTTCCTCTCCAATTCCGCGACATTCTATTCCTTCTTCTTCTCCTCCTTGGCCTTAGCCACTGCTTCCTCGGTCTCCTTGATACGATATTAGAGAGCTTTTTCCTTCTCCAACTTCTTTGTTGCCACTCTCGCAACATCTTCCACCTCCTTCGTCAATGCTTCTAGGTCTCGCATTACCTGCTTAGCCTTCTCGACCTCTGTTTCAGCAGCCTCCTTTGCAAGGCTAGTGGATTCCTTCTTCGCATCAATGTGGAGTCTCTCCACCTCCAAAGCCGACTTTGGAGGCTCGCCAACCCCTTCGTCAGCCTTCTCGACGGACCACATAAGCGACTTATCGCCATGAACCTTTTTCAGCTGGGTAACCTCCTATAAAAGGTTATCTAGCGAGATCAGCTTTGGTAGATCTTCCTCCATTCCTGCCAGCTTCGTTGTCTGGTCAGATTTCGCCACCCCTCCACTATCCTCTCTGAAGAGAACCTCAAAGCCTTCCGTGCAGGGGTAACAACAAAAATAAGTTTGATGTATCATCCGGGATACTAGGAGCTGCGAATTGTCCCGCGTTCTCGCAAGGAGTCCTTACCTCATAAATGGCAGAACCAGTTATGCCGATCACTGGGGAAGATGTCTCCACGTATTTGGCGATACTCGCTTCCCCAGACTCCCCAACCATCGGGGAATCCTTCAGTTTCTTCTTCTGCTGCTTCACCATAAGGGGATAACACATGTTGGCCAGAGAAGTCACCTTACGTCTCGTCATTTTTGTCAAGAGTACTCACATTGCAGTGGGCGAAAATCGACCCGTCATCGAATGGTGACTGAGGGATCGGGCTCCGACTTTATATATTGGCGCAGAAAGCATTTATGGCGGAATTGGTCTCACAGACACTATTTTTCCGAAACCTCCCGTCGGAGATTTGAAAAAAATGCGGGGATCCTGTCTGCCCAAATTCTGCAATACTCGCTGTCAGCAATTGGAAAGATAGCTGTTTACTCACATTAGGCCAATCCGTCTCGCTAACCATGAAAAAAGAACTCGCTGACCACTGAGGTTGTACTTGCTGACCCCAATAACGATCTCACGGACCACTCATCCCTCAATTCCTAGTTTTTTTTACCACGTTTTGTAAGTGGGCAGCCCGTTTTTTTAGAGGTTTCCGAGCTTATAAATAGGCCATGAACAGTAGTTCTAAAGGCATCCAAAAATCCAGGCCAAGAGCCCCTAGTATTCGCATGACCTCTAAACGGTTTTCGCGAGGACCATAGCGAAGTAAAATTTGACTTCTCTTGTAACATCATTGTAACTCCTTTTGAACCGTCAATAACATCACAAACAACTAAGGTTCGCTCTGTGAGAAATCTGGTCTCCCCATAAGCAACACCATTCTCTTCTTGCATGGGTATCGACAATCCGGGGAACTCGAGACATCCCTACACATCTCACTCTGGCACTTGTAGTTCAAGTATTCACCCACCCACAATCCCCCACCCACTGTATTTCTTGTGCTACAGAATTGGGTCGCTTTTCGACCCAACAAGTGGGAAGCATGAATATCTTATAAATTACACAAGGAATCGAAGGCTAGTACTTTTATTTCATGTAAATAGGTCTAGTATCATGGAATGTCATCTTCCTCCAAAAAACCAGAAATCAAATAATGTTTATAAAACTCACAATAAAATTAGATATCCATGTGGAAAGCGAAATGAGTGGATAATCAAAATTACACAATCAATACATAATAAAAAAGAGTTTTTCTCCAATCACGGTCCACATGATTTGAATTGGCACGCGTAATCGAATGAAAATTTCATATTAGATTTTTATACCTTGCAATGAAAGGTGTGCGGCTCGCTAAAACCTCTGAACATTTGCAAACATGGAGTTACACGCGAATTTGTGTTGTAAATAAAGGAGGAAGAGTATTATCACAAGTCACAACCAAAAAATCTTTCCAATACAATAAGAACACAACAACACTCAAGCCTTTATCCCACCACAGTGGGGTCAACTCTATGAATCATTTGTCTCCATTGCACCCTATCTTTAGTCATAATCTCACCATTGCCTAAGTACATCATGTCTTTCCTTATGGTTTCATTTCAAGTCTTTTTTGGTCTACCCCTCCCCCGTTTAACATGCCTAGAGGTTAAACTCTCACAATGCCTAACATGTCTCTAATGGTCACTTTTGTACAATCCACGGTCCATCTTAATTGAGCTTCTCACAGCTTCTCTACAATTGTTGTCACTCTCGTCTTATCCTTGATACATTTATTCCTAATTTTATCCAGTCTCGTGTGCCCACACATCCACCTAAGCATTCTCATCTCCGCAACTAACATTTTTTGCAGATGTACATAATACACTACTCAACACTCAAAACTCTAGTGCATTGTTGGTGTAATTACAGTTCGGTACAACTTGCTTTTAAATTTTAATGATACTTTATGATTACATAAGATCCCAGACGCGCCTCTCTACTTCAACCAACATGCTTGAATTTCATGTATCACATCTTTATCTTCATCTCCATTTTTTTGAACTATCAATCCCAGATATTTAAAGCACTCACTGCGAGAAATATCTTGGTCACCCAACTTAATAGAGTCATCTGTAAAACCCCGTATTCGCTGAGTGGGCTCTTCCGACAAGCTCAGGCAGGGCTTTGCGAGGCATTCAGGTCCAAGAGGCCAAAGTAGGTGAGTGGGGTAAGCAGACCCGCACTCGCCCAGGAGGAGTGAGGGTCCCGCCCCTAACAGTCGGGAAGGCTCTCGCATCCACCTTTTTTGAGAGCTGTGGAGGTGAGTGTCTGGTTCATCCAACACTCGCTCCCTTTAGGCGAGTGGTGCCTTCATGGACCATTCGCCCGGTGGGGTCCAGAGGCAAATTACCTGGATACCCTTAGAGGTCTGCATTTAGCTCCTCAAAACAACGAAGTTACGCTGTTGGCAGACCCACTTGGGTTGCACATAGCCTTTTAGGACAGCGGAGTTATGCTGTTGACCGACCAAACTCAGAAATCTATAAATAGACCCACAGGGGCACCTCAAAGAGCAAGCCTTTTCTTATTCTCAGGTCTTATAGCGCTCTTTGAGGTAGCCTTAGCTCAACACTAGCTAAGGAGGGGAAGCACTCTGGGATCTTCCGGGTTAGAGGAGGGACCTCCGTGATATAGCCCAGGGTTAGTTTTTCTAGTTCTTTGCGGCTGGTCAGGGGTCAAGTTCGGGAGAAGTCGATGTTGACTACTCCCTCAGGTCCGAGTTCTCTTTGGGATCAAATTTTGGTTCCAACATTTTTGGTGCGGTGAGCGTGGACCGTAGCTTACATAAGAAAATCTCGAGTTAAGCTTCTTGGCTAGAGGCGAGGACGAAGGAGATGGCTCGGGTGGCTCGACGCCCTCGACGAGTGGGGTCACGATCGGAATGTTGGAAGACTTCAAGCGGGAGGTCCTACAAACCATCCACCTGGCTTTCGCCGCGAGAGGCGAGTGGCTCACGCCTGCCGTTCCTGTCGTTGCGGCCCCATCCTTGGGCGAGAACGCTCCCGGACAGCTCCCCGGGAAGGAGGTCCTGGCCGAGAGTGGCAAAAGGGATCTCGTTGGACGGGAACTCTTCCCCGGGCAGGCGAGTGCTGACAGGGTCAGCAAGCCGAGGGTGCGAGAGGGATCCACTCGCCAGGATATTGGAGGAAGCCCTTTCAGTGAGTTGATCGTCTCGACCCCGGTTCCCGACGGGTTCAGGGAGCCAGAGATGTCTTACCACACGGGCAGGGATGACTCGGTGCAACATGTTCAATGGTTCGAGGCCGCCGTTTCCATCAGGCAGATGTCAGACGCCTTTAAGTGTCGACTCTTTGCCATCACCTTGAAGGAGATGGTCAGGGACTGGTTTCACCAACTTCCCGCAAGTTCCATCTACTGCTTTGAAGACCTATGTCGTGGGTTCATGTTGAGGTTCTCAACATCGAAGAAGAGGAAGAAGGGGGCGGAGTGTCTGTTCGCCATCAAGCAGAAGCCGGAGGAAACGCTGGGACACTACGTCGATCGGTTCCAGGAAGAGATTCTTCTGGTCTAGGAGGTTTCGGGATACACCCTGATGCTCGCTTTCACCCTGGGTTTGAGGCCTGGATTCTTCAGCATGGAGTTAAAAAGGGTGCCCCCTCTCTTTTGAAGAATTGATGGAGAGGGCAACAAAGGAGATAGAAAGTGAGATGACCAATCCAGCGTTCGCTAAAAAGCTAGCCAAGTTGGTTGAGGAGGAGGTGAAGGAGCCGGGAGCAGGGAGACAACGAGAAAAGAGGAGGGAAGAGCCCCGAGGCCAGGGGCAGCAACAAGGTTGGGGACATCGGGAGCCGAACAACCGGTTGGGTTGGACGCCCCAGGAGGGACCTGCCGAGGGGCAGATGAGAGGAGTCCGGGGTGGAGAGAATTTCCGTTGTCAGGGACGGTTCAACCCACCAGTGTGGCGGCAGGGACAGAGGGCCCCCCTCTCGCAGCAGTAGGAAGCGATGGCGATCGCCCGGGGAAGGGGAGTGAGAAGAGGAACTATAAGAGGAGGAAGGAGAGAAAGGGGTAGGGTGGCGTTGCCCTTTTGTGACAGATGCAAAGACAGGTTCAGCAACAACCATTGGTGAGGATAGAGGAGGTTCTGCCGGGAGGAGAGGAAGACAGATGCAAAGACAGGGCAGACGTAGGGGCTTGAGGGGGGATCAGAATGATCCACGGGGGAATGAAAATGGAAGCCACCCGAAAGGGGAACTTCCAGACCATGTTCAGGAGTGAGTGCCGCCTCGACATCCCAGACTCCCCCCCCCCTGGAGGAGAAGATCACATTCTCATCAAAGGACATGTCGGACTACGAGGACCCATTCTGCGACGCTTTGGTGATCTAGACGGCCGTCGAGAACTTCACGGTCTCCCGAATACTGGTTGATAACAGGAGCTCTGTGAACGTGATCTTCAAAAAGGCTTTCGATGAGATGACGGTGGAGGATAGGAGGGTGTTGGCCTCGGATGGACCCCTGTTCAGATTTTCATGGGAGCAGAAGGAAGTTGAAGGAGTCAGACTCCATGTAACGCTAGGGGGTGTCAAGGAACTGCCAGTTCGTCATTGTTGACGCTCCGAGCAGCTACAATGTCATCTTCAGATGCCCCCTCATCAGCGCCTTTTGTTGCATCCCCTCCTCATTCCATCAGTGCCTCAAGTTCAGTAGTGGGGGAGTCCAGGTCCGGATCATGGGAGACCCGAAGGTGGCGAGACAATGATACGTGACGGCCGTCAACACCATCTCCTGTATGACGGAAGCAAAGGAGTTAGAGAGAGGGATGACGGCCCGGAAGGAGGCAGGCGACGAGATGGAAGTGATCGAGGGAGGAGCTGCGGAGAAGCCGGAGACGGCGGAAGTGGTGCCAGAAGGGCAGAGGGAGGAGGAAGGATTGGTGCGTGCCCCGGAGGTTGGAGAAGTGGAGCTGCAGGAGAGTTGGGTGGAGGCGATAGAAGTTGAAGATGCCGAGAGGGAGAAGGTACTCGAGCAGGGGGAGAAGCTGGGGGATGCGCGGGAGCAGTCCCGGTTGGAGCCGACAGAGGAGGTCGTGGAGATGGAGGTCTTCATCAAGGCAGGGAAGACGAAGAAGGTGCGGATCAGCAGCGGCCTGAGCCTCCAGGATCAAGAGAGGATGCAAGAGTGCATCCAGAAGAACATCAACGTCTTCGCTTGGAGTGCAACAGACATGTCGGGCATCGACACAGATGTGGCATGTCACCATTTGAATCTCGACCCCAAGACACTCCCCATTCGCCAGAAAAGGAGGACCGTCGCCACGAAGCTGGAGGAGCCCATCCATGAGAAGGTGGAGAAGCTCCTCAAAGCAGGTTTTGTATCGGAGTTCCAGTACGCAGGCTGGGTCTCCAACGCGGTCATGGTTAAAAAAGGAGATGGACGGTGGAGGATGTGTGTAGATTTCTCACTTTTGAATAAATCATGGCCTAAGGATTGCTACCCCCTGCCTCGGATCGACGCGCTGGTTGACTTAGCCGTCGGTTTTACTTTAATGAGTTTCTTAGATGCTTTTTCAGGTTATCATCAGATCAGGATGCATCCGCCCGATGTCAAGGATGTCTCTTTCATTACAAGGGACGAATGCTTCAACTACAAGATGATGCCCTTCGGACTAAAGAACGCACGAGTCACATACCAGCGTATGATGAACATGGTCTTCAAGGGTCAGAGAGGGGGGAACTTGGAGGTCTATGTGGATGATCTCACGGTGAAAAGTAGAGATGTGGACTCCTTCTTACTCGACTTTGGAAGAAACGTTCGCCACCTTGCGGAGGTTCAAGATGCTGCTAAACCCCCTGAAGTGCGTCTTTGGGGCAAGACGGGGGAAGTTACTAGCCCACCTCCTAACTCCTGCGGGGGTGGAGCCTAACCCGGGCAAGGTGAATGCCATAATGGAGTTGGCATTGCCGCGTAACACCAAAAAGTTTCAGCGTTTGACGGGGAAGATCGCCGGACTGAGTAGGTTTCTCTCCCGGGCAAGGGAGAAGGGCTCACCCTTCTTCAGGGTGATGCGGGGGAACCAAAAATTTGAGTGCACGAAGGAATGTGAAGAGGTTTTTCAGGCGTTGAAGGGTCAACTCTCCCGAGCACCGCTCCTTCAGGGACCGAAGGAGGGAGAGGATCTGATTTTGTACATAGGAGTGGGGGCCGTGGCCGTAAGCTCCGTCTTGGTCAGGGAGGAGGGAAAGAAGCAGCTACCCATCTATTACATCAGTAGGATCTTGAAAAATGCAGAGCTTCGTTACCCCATCCTGGAAAAGTTGGTTTTCTCTTTAATCGTCTTGGCTAGGAAGCTCAGGTCGTATTTTCAGGCCATTCGATCAAGGTGGTGACTGACCATCCTTGCGCAAGATCTTTGAGGTAGTGGAGCACTCGGGGCGGTTGACCAAGTGGTCCATCGAGCTGAGCGAGTTCGAAATCTCCTTCGTAACACAACTCTCAATCAAGGCGCAGGCGGTAGCCGACTTCTTGGCCGACTATGTCCTCGAGGTCGAGGGGGAGGGGCCACTGCAGCAGCAGTTGCCTGTAAGGTGTTGGTCGACGGTGCTTCGGGGAAGCATTCTCTGGGAGGAGGGGTAGTGTTTGTAAGCCCACATGGGGCCACAATAGAACAGGTCGTGGTCTTGCACTTCCTGGTCACTAACAACCAGGCAGAATATGAGACCGTGATAGCTGGGCTACGCCTAGCCAAAGAGCTGGGGTGCAGGACGTGGAGGTGTTCACTGACTCGTTGGTAGTGACATCACAAATTAAGGGTGAGTACGAGGCAAGGGAGCCTTCTCTTACAAAGTACTTGACCAAGGTGAAGGGGATCATTGGGGGTTTCAAACGTTCTCCATTCAGCATGTTCCCCAGGAAGAGAATACCGCAACTGATCGGTTGGCCAAGTTCGGACCCCGGGCCGGAGGTACTTTGACAGAGCTGTTTCACCCGACAATCGAAGAGGGTGAGTTGATGGAGGTAGATCGACGCCCCTCATGGGTAGATCCCTTCACGACTTTTCTAACCACAGGCAGGCTCCCGGAGGAGGTCAAGGATGGCAAACTCTTCGGGCACAAATCAGCTCATTATCTGATACATGAAGGAAGGTTGCACCGGAAGACACTTTCGGGGCTCCTAGCCCGGTGTGCAACGGAGGAGGAAATTCCGAAGATCCTAAGAGAGGTTCACTCCGTCGAGTGCGGGAGCCACTCGGGAGGCCGGACCTTGGAGGCAAGGGTGGCCCGATAGGGATACTTCTGGCCATCTCTGAGGAAGGATGCGACAGGGTTTGCAAAGAGGTGTCAAAAGTGTCAGCTATATGCTCCCCTTGAACTATTGCCCGCCCAAAAGCTTCGAAGCATCACGACACCCTGACCCTTTACCATTTGGGGGATGGATTTGGTTGGGCCTTTTCCCCAGACAAGTGAGCAGAGAAAGTTCCTTTTGCTCATGATCGATTACTTCTCTAAATGGTTGGAGGTCAAGGCTCTGGCCAAGGTGACCTCCCAGGTAATTTGTAATTTCGTTTGGGGGGAAATAATGTGTCGGCATGAGCTCCCACATGCCATAGTCACGGACAACGGACCCCAGTTTGCTAGTAAAGAGTTCATCAGTTTCTACACTCAACTGGGGATAGATCTCAGGTTCGCCTCCGTCCACCATCCTCGAAGCAACGACCAGGTGGAGGCGGCCAACAAAATCATTGTGAATCTTCTAAAAAAGAAGGTAGAGAACCTGAGGGGGAGTTGGGTAGAGCAGCTTCCCTCGGTGATGTGGGCTCTGCGGACAACCCCCCACAGGGCCATCAGA
Source organism: Platanthera guangdongensis (assembly GCA_039583875.1). NCBI lineage: Eukaryota > Viridiplantae > Streptophyta > Magnoliopsida > Asparagales > Orchidaceae > Platanthera > Platanthera guangdongensis. The sequence goes on from CM077167.1 coordinate 159,467,754, forward strand.
GAAACCCCCTTCAAGCTTTCTCATGGTTGTGAAACGGTCCTACCTGTGGAGTTCGAGGTCAGATAACCGCGGGTGACGGCTGCCCAGGAAGGGGATGAAGAATGGAGAGTAGAGAACGAAGGGGAGCTGCGACTCTCATTGGATATGATAGAAGAACTCCGGGACACAACAGTCATCAGGCAGGAGGAGATCAAACAACGGCTGGCCAAATATTTTGATAAGCACGTTAGGATAATCACGTCAGGATCAAGCAATTTGCAGCAGGGGATCTGGTCTTGAAAAAAGTTGACGCAGCAGGAAGGTCGGCGGCCGTGGGAAAGCTTCACCCAAATTGGGAGGGTCCGTACCTAGTCAAGGAAGCGCTGAGGTCAAGGGGGATTTCACCTTCAGAATGTGGAGGGGGAGACCTTAAGTCACACATGGAGCGATGACGATTTGAAGCGTTTCTATCCTTGAAACATGTATGTAACATTAATTTCTAATATTAAACATCTTGGTATTCAAGATCTTTTGCAAATGGATTATGAGTGTGAGGGGATATTGAGAAAGCCGACTCCGAGCATACCCGCTGACCAGGCTCTCACTAGCTGACAGGGCCGAAGGCTCACTCGGTGGCAGACTGAAAGGTTTATGGTATTGTTTGGCCCCGAGCAGACCCGTTGACCAGACTCTCACTACCTGACAGAGCCGAAGACTCACTCGGTGGTAGGCTGAAAAGTTTGTGGCATTGATCGACTCCGAGAAGATCCCGCTGACCAGGCTCCTATCTGGCTGGCAGGTCTGGAAGTTACTCGGCGGTGGTTTGGAATGTTAGCCCCGAGCAGACCTGCTGATCAGGCTCTCACTAGTTGGCAGGGCCGAAGGCTCACTCGGTGGCAGGCTGAAAAGTTTATGGTATTGATTGGCCCTGAGCAGACCCGCTGACCAGGTTCTCACTAGCTGGCGGGGCTGAAGGCTCACTCGGTGGAATGCTGAAAAGTTTGTGGCATTGATCGACCCCGATCAGACCCGCTGACCAGACTCTCACTAGCTGGCAGGGCCGAAGGCTCACTCGGTGGCAGACTGAAAAGTTTATGGTATTGATTGTCCCCAAGCAGACTCGCTGACTAGGTTCTCACTAGCTGGCAGGGCCGAAGGCTCACTCGGTGACAAACTGAAAAGTTTGTGGCATTGATCGACCCCGAGAAGATCCCGCTGACCAGACTCCTATCTAGCTGGCAGGGCTGGAAGTCACTCGGTTGTGTTTCAAAAACCAAGTCCCGGGCGGTTCCCGCTGTTAGGCTCTCACCTAGCTGGCAGGTCTGTCGGGCCCTCGGTTGACGATTAAAGCTTCGGGGGGTGGTTGCTCCAAGAACGTCATTTATCTAGAGGATAAGCCTCTCCCTCCGCATAGCCCTCTCGGCATAACCCTCTCGCAGCAGGGCTCTTGACAGCGTTTACCGGACAAAAATTACTTAGCGGACCTACTGCACGGAGGGATCAAGGCCATCGCTCTCCCAGAACGCAATTCGCGAAGAGCGAGTCGCGGTCGTCGCGGAGGTCACCACCTAAGAGCCTAAGGTATGTGCAAATGCGCGGAAATGTTTGCAAAGGGTTAAAAGCGAAAGTCATCCATGAAAAAACGCAAGAGCATGCCCAAAAAAGAATCCTTTATATATATTCCCAAATACATCAGGGGTCTCGCCCATTACATGTATTCAAAAAAAGAGAAGGAAAATATAAGGGAAAAAGCTAAGAGGCGGAAGGCCTTCAGGAAGAGTCGCCGGGCTTCTCGCTGAAAGACTCCCCGCCCAGAAGCGCGCCGAGATCATCCTCGCACTGCGAATTGCCCTTGCCTTCGGGCACGTCGATGGGGGTGTACAGCCACGGCAGGACGCTTCACGTCGTAACCCTTCTGCCCCTCTCGTTCAACAACTCGCATCCCGCAGCACGTCGAGCGTGTGCTTGGTCGCCCCCTGAGCGTTCTCATGCATCATCACTTCAATCTCGTAGTTGTTGTACAAATGACGCTTGACCTTTTCGCCCGGGGCGGTGGCAGGAGAGTCCTGCAGGCGCTTGATCTCGGCCTTCAGCCTCGAGTTCTCGCGCTCAAGGTTCGCCACCTGCACACGCAGCCGCTCGACACTCACAGGGTCCTGAGGAAAATTGAAGGAAAAAGTTAGCTAAGAACGAAGCAAAACTACGAGAGGGTAACAAATGATCTACTTACCCCTTGCGCCGGCCGACTGGCGAGAAGCGCCTCGGTGGCTGTTAATTGACGCTTCAGGGAAGTCACCTTCGCCGCGGCGAGATCCCATGACTTCTGAACCTCGTTTAAGTTCCGCTCAAGATTGAGGCTCCGGCGAGACGCCATGTGCGCTAGCTCTAGGGCGCACAGCTTGGCCCGCGCGGTCTCGTGCGCGAGGGTCCGGGTGGATTCCTTGTCGTAGAGGCTGGCGTCCTCCCTGCTGTACAACCCGAAGGCGAGCGCAAAGGCCTCGCCGCTGGTGGTGTCTTGCTCCATCCAAGTTGGCAGGAGCGTCTAAATGGAGGCGCGATTGATCTCGGGGTCCTATTGGAGAAGGGGCTGACCCGTCTCGTCCAAGTGTCTCTCGCCGAGGCCGAAATTCCGGTGCCCTTTCAGCACCGGTCCCTCAGGAGCCTTCTCGACGAGGGCGGCTATCTTCGCGGCGGCACTCGCCGTACCTGCCGCGGGAGGGGTCTCGACGGGGGTTTCAGCAATGGACTTGCCCTTGTCCGGTGCGGCTGTTTTGGACTGCTTCGAAGGGGCAGGGGGAGGAGCATCCGGCTTCCGCTTCCGGGCACTCGGTTGAGATGAGGTACCTGGCCCCTCCTGGCAGGCCAAAGCCGCCGATTGCGCGAGAGACAGGCCGGGGGCGAGAGTCCCAGTTTCCTCTTACGGTTGGTGGAGGGGGATTTCTCGCACACCTGCGCAAGCACCAAGGGTTAGTTTCGCTGAGTACCAAGACATTAGTCAAGAAAGAGAGGCAGTACAATACCTTCACAGACGAGGACTGGTGGAAGGGAGTCGACGTTCTGCCTCAAGAACTTGACATCGAAGTTCTTGGTTCCAAAGAAACTAAGGAGGGCGGTCTCGTGACCCCCAAGCGCGGGAGGCCTGTAGGTCTCCTCATCATACTGGATGGGCAAAAGGGGAACTGCCGAAGTTCTCGGTGACAAAGATGAACTTATGCGGCAAGTGGTGATTTTTGTTGGCGAGACCGCTAGTCTTGATCGTCCGGCCCGAGAAGAAGACGCTCCCGCTCTTGGCCCGAAAGTTGAACAGCTTCCGAAAGACCGAGAGATTGAACTTGATCCTTTCCGCACACATGTAGCAGACGAATGCTACCAGGAGCGCGACAGAGTTCGGGTTGAGTTGGGCCGGAACCACCCCAAAGTATCGGAGGGTCTGACGCACCTCCGGCCAGAGGGGGAGGTGGAATCTCACCTCAAAGTGCTCCTGAGGGATGATGAGCTCCCCTTCCGGTAAGAAGTTGCTTTTATCGTCGCTCTCGGGACGCCACGCGACGAACCCCGGCGGGATGTAATTGCCCACCGTGGAAACGTAATCCTCCTCGGTCAGCTTGCAGGGGGGAAAGTCGTGGTCAATGAAGCCTTATGCGCACTTAGTTCGACCGTCGGTCTTTCCCGGCATCTTGCGAAAACGAGAGGGAAGTTGGGTTTGCGCAACACGAGATCTTAAGGTTGCGAGTGCGTGAGGAAGCAGAACGAAGGCTCAGGGCTAAAATGATAGTAAATGCGGAAGGTAAGTAGGCCTATTTATAGGAAAATTCGACAATCATGAAGATTTCCCGACGACGGGGGTGCGGATAACAATTTTTAATAATCTGACGCCTCATATTCCTCCCAACCCCGTCGATGCCTCCCTTACCTGCGAGTGGCGAAAGCCTCCGGGAAGGGTCCCGGTTAAATGCAAAGCGCGACAATATAAAAAACAAGCATAACGCGAGAGCTGGGCATTCAGCAGACGCATTGGGAACGTTGCGCAAAATGAAGTCAGATACAAAGGATCACTCGCCTGGCGAGAGCATAATTAAAAAATACTTATTGTTTAAACATTACAAAGAGGAAGGGGTGTATTTTGAAGAAAAGTAGGCGAGAAAGTGGGGTAAGTGAGGGCGGGAGCCAGTTGACTCAGTATTGAACCCACTGCCAATGACCCCGACCTCGCCTCCCAGTCCTTGGAGGCACTCGTGGGTAGTGGTAGGCGCTCACGGCCGTCGGCTCCTGGTTGACCAAGCGCATCTGGTCCCGAGCTCCCGCGATGTGCCTCCCTGGAGATGTCTCCTCACACTCGCCTTCTTGTCGCTCCATCTCCCCGACGATGTGCTAGTAGTCCCGCTCGAGGACGACCAGCCGACGTTTAGTGGCACCCTGGTGTACTTTCACCTGGTGCGAGTCGTCCCGCTGCATCCAGATCAATTTCGCCAGGACCTCCACCATCCGCTCCTTGAGTGTCTCGACATCCCCGGGATCTCCGAGGAAGCTCGTGAGCTCGCTGGGAGAGGGTGGGGGGGGGGGGGGGGAGAACTCCCCGTCGCCATCAGGAGCCGCCGCCGAGGTGTCCCAGTATCCTGGCAAGAGTTTTCGGCCACCATCAGGATCAGATTCAAGCGAGAAGGGAAAGATTCAGCAGTTTACTTGGCGTAGGAATGACGCTCCTGCCCGGTGGCTGGCGGGAAGGACCAGGTCCCCCCTCAAAGGATCCTTTAAAGAGCGGGTGCCCGGACTTCCCCCGTCCTGGACGGGTTGGCGTTTGCGCTGGCAGGTGGGTCTCGGCAGGATTAGGGGCATCAGGAGCTTTCCTGGTCGAGGGCCGAGAGCCTGGCGTTGGCTCTTTGGGGATCTCGGCGGCCGGGGTCCTGGGCGCTGGGTTGACTAGACCCATAGTCCCAAAGGGAGGAGCTGCGAAAAATAATGTGAGCGAGAAGGCATATATGATAACGAATGCGAGAAGGTAACCATCAGACATACTTGGAACGACTACGGTTTCGCCCCGGGTAACTTGGGGGCGATCTCCAGAGCTCGACTCTTCGACACCTTCGGGGAGCAGGAGGGTTTCGGCATTCGTCGGGGGAACGTCAGCGTCACTCTCTGGCAAGGTAAGTACCTTCGTCAGGACAACAAGGTTCTCGCAGTTAGGGGTCGGGGTTGGCGAAGCAGACTCATTTATGGCAGGGTCTTGCCGAACCGTTTTGGCCCTTCTGGGCCGGTAGGCCAAATCCGCAAGCCTTTTGACCGAGAGCCAGGGAGCATATTTAGAGGCTTTCGAGCTGGCCTTTTCCTGCGCTGCTGCGAGACGATCCAAGAGCTCTTGCGAGAGTGGTTTTGCGATCATTTTCGCATACATGGTTCAGATGGCGGGAACTTAGAAGAGGAGCAGTGGATGAGCGAAGGTATCATTTTAAGGCCGGGCACTGAGATATTTATAGAGTCGTGGAGGGACCCACAAAAGATTCCCTTCCAGGTCAGCGCGCACTCATCAAATATCAAGGGTTGGACTTTTCTTTCTCAGCGTAAGACTAGCTCGCAAATAGAGAGGATTGTGTACAACCCCGTATTCGCTTAGTGGGCCATTCCGACAAGCTCAGGCAAGGCTTTGAGAGGCATTCAGGTCCAAGAAGCCAAAGTAGGCGTGTGGGGTAAGCAGACCCGCACTCGCCCAGGAGTGAGGGTCCCGCCCATAGCAGGCGGGAAGGCTCTTGCATCCGCCTTTTTTAGAGCTGTGGAGGCGAGTTCCTGGTTCATCCAGCACTCGCCCCCTTTAGGCGAGTGGTGCCTTCATGGACCATTCGCTCAGTGGGGTCCAGAGGCAAATTACCTGGATACCCTTAGAGGCCTGCATTTAGCTCCTCAGAACAACGGAATTACGCTGTTGGCAGGCCCAGTTGGGCTGCATATACCCTTTTAGGACAGCGGAGTTACGTTGTTGGCAGTCCAAACTCAGAAATCTATAAATAGACCCACAAGGGCACCTTAGAGAGCAAGCTTTTTCTCATTCTTAGGTCTTTTAGCGCTCTCTAAGGTAGCCTTAGCTCAACACTGGCTAAGGAGGGGAAGCGCTCTGATATTTTCCGGGTTAGATGAGGGACCTCCGTGCTGTAGCCCAGGGTCAGTTTTTCTAGTTCTTTGCGGCTGGTCAGGGGTCAAGTTCGGGAGAAGTAGGTGTTGGCTACTCCCTTGGGTACGAACTCTCTGTGGGATCAAATTTTGGTTCCAACATCATCCGTCTTTGCATTACTAAATTTAAGCTCCGTGTACTCTGTCTTTGTCATGCTCAACCTTATATCCTTCTTTTCTAAAGTGTCTAGCCAAGATTCAAGTTTCACGTTTACACCCTCGCGCATTTCATTGACCCAAATAATATTATATGCAAACAATAAACACATGTAGTAACTTGTTGGATATGTTCGATCAACTCATCTAAGATAAGGGTACAGAGATACAGGCTTAAAACCAACCCTTAATATAAGCCTATGTTATTAAAGGCACGCCTCAGGCGCGACTAAGGCTCCAGGCTCACCAGGCTCAAAGGTTTGCGCCTTTAAAATATAAAATGCGCGTTTGAATGAATTTTTTGCTGTAAATTTATTTCTTCAAAAATTAAGAAAAAAATAATGTAATTCAATAATTTTTTATTGATTTAGTGTTTATGAAAAATAATTATGTATTGAGGCTTAGATATGATATAAGTGACCACATTGATTCTATTTTTTAAGAGATATACACGATAGTAATGAATGATTAATTAGTAGAGTAAATGAAGAATTTGATCGAGAAGCTGAAATGATGTTTAGTGCTGATTATTTAAAATGGATGTGGTTGCGCCTTGTTTTCGTCAGACGCGCATCTGCGCCTAGGATCCAAAGCCCCTTTGCGCCTTGGTGCGCCTTGCGCCTTTAATAACTAAGATATATGCCAACAGTGATAGGAAACTCCTGTCTTAATCCTCCAAATGGTCTCACCCTCATCACTGAATTTGTATGCATATCTTTGTTTACATCAGTGTATGATACATTTATATATTTCTTTTCTAAGACTCCAAATGTTCTCACCCTTATCACTGAATTTGTATGATACTCTCTATAAGATCTCGCTTGGAACTATATTATAAGCTTTCTCAAGATCGAAAAAGAGTATATGCAAATCTTATTTTTCCCCATAGTTGTCAATGAGTCTCCTCAAGAGGTGGATAGTTTTCATGGTCGACCGCCTTGGCATGACCACTTCCCGATTTCGGTATGGACCTCGATCTGACATACGTGCTGAGGTGGTTTATCATGGCTCGAAGTAGACGTATCTGCTTGTCATTTGTTACAAACAGTTTTTGAGATCTGCAAGAGCTGGTTGGTTGGATCCTCACCTTGACCTCCGCAGTACGAGCTCCTCCCACACCAAGGACACCACTTTGCCTATTATTGTTCCGTCAGGCATGATTAAAGTGATACCTGATACAGATTGCTCTTACCCCAGTGAGGTGCTTAGCCCAGTGAGTAACCTATCTCTTGTTTCTGACCCGTCTCTTGTGACCCCGAATGAGAGTGAGCCTGAGCGACCTGTTGAGTCTCCTGTATTGTGTCACTCACCCACACCTCTTCTTCTTTCCTGCACCGAGTTAGTTAGAACCCCAACCACAGACCCAATTCTTGACGCCACACTCACAGACCCATTCTTGAGTGTAGGTCTATGTCGCTCTCACCTTTTCATTGCTCCGGCCCACATCACGATCGAGAGCCCGGAGCCTGGTGTTGAGCTCGTAGTGGCTAGGGCACCCATTCATGGGGACACAACCCTTACGATGGTACTCACATGGAGGATCATGACCCACCCCAGTGACGAGTTCTATGATGACCCCCCTATTAAGCCTCCTGATGAGCCGCCATATCCTGGTGAGGATGTGATTCAGGTGAGCCGCTCGTTTATGGGTTTTGAGCTATTAGCGTCGCTTTCGCTATCATCTATAGCTTTGGCCCGGAGAATTGATCTTGAGTGGAACATTACGTATGTAGTGCCTACCTTTAGTACACTAGAGGATACGCACATTTTGAGGACCCACCTTATGACACATCGCACTCTCGATGAGTTTTGGGATGCACCACTTGCCGATCCACCAGACGAGTTCTTTATTTTTGGGGATACTCACCACAATATAGAACTACGTCTTCTAGTCGGTGTACACGATTTTCACCCAGGTGGCCGTCTCATTTGCGATGATTTTTCGTACGTACCTCTAGGTGAGCCCTCTCTTGTGTAACATTCCCTGAGAGACATTTGACTCTTTATGAGCTCACCCTTGAGTATAGATGTTTCGCACATTCACCCGAGCACTCAGCACACACGGGATGAGTTTTTCTATACTCCATTGAGAGAGCCTCCTGATAGACCACCATATTTTAAGGACGTCCCAGTCATTATTAGATTCTCCCCTAGCGAGCGTATCGTATATGTCGTGTTTTATTTGTATCATTTACATTATCTGTTTGAGTCTGTTGAGTCTTTCGTTTGCCATTTGCATTATCTGCATGAGTCCGTTGATTTATATGTTCCTCATTTGCATGCGTTACATGAGTTGGTCCGACGAAAAAATAATATTGGTAATAAATTCTATAAATCACATGTGGATGTTCTTTGGCAAGGGCAGGTATGCCATGAAGGCGAGCAAGTGATGGTGAGAATCTGCGCTGTGAGGCTCCGTGTGAGGCTTGCTAAAAGCTTGAGCGTTGGGCGAATGGATCCCTATATAATCATGAGACGGATCGAAGCAAATACCTATGATCGTGATATCCCTGCAAGTATGGGCATCCATCCGATATTTAATGTTGGAGATTTGACGCCATACTACGAGTCTCACGGGTATGTGGACCCAAGCAGTGGGGATCCCCAGCCGCCCGCACCTCCACTCTCGTTGCCTTACCGCCCTCATGGTCCACCCACTTCTGATGACCACCCCCACTCACCCACTTCTGACACCCACCCACCCAGAGACTTGTCTTCTTTGGTTCTACCTACGACGCTGCCGATCGCACCGAGATCCGCCACTCGTGAGTTGAGCGTTGAGAGCATCCCGAAGACCAGACTCCACTAGTACATTCATACTACAGATGTTGATGGCACCTGGGTACTTGTAGCAGAGCTTGATCGATTCACCCATTGATTTCGACTCAGTACGGCTGTCTCCATTCACCGGAGATGATATCTTTTCAGTCAGGGGAGTTAATTGGCTAGGATATTCTTCCATTTACGACACTTAGATGTCTTCTGGTGGATGTCTTCGAGTTTTACCTGGCATACATCGAGAGAATTTTGATCCCTATTCATCGGGAGATGAATTCTTTCAAGCCGGGGAGATTGATGCGTAGCAGAAACGTAGATCTGCAGTGGAGGACGAGTTTTGGGCTCATTCGGGGCCGATTGACGACTTTTCATATATGGTGTGCCCAGATCGATGATCGGACTCCACATATGTGTCCGGTTTTACGTTGCGAATCGATTTGATATATTACTTCATTATTTTGCATTTTATTTTGATGTATTTGAGTGACCTCACCTCCGGCCAATCATAGTCGTCGATGGTGAGATACCTTAATTCTTCTTTTATTATAAATAGGTAGTTTGTGTGTTGATTTAAACTATCGCAGAATTTAGAGAAGAACATTCCTGGATTCCCGCGATCCCGCCACGGTGCGGACTTCATGGAACCCTAGGTGATGACTCCTAGGTGCGTATCTCCTTACCCCAAGGGTTTTCCTAACCCTAGGCCTCTTTTCTCCCTCTCAAACCCTCTCACACAGCCACCCAATTCCTCCCAAATGTCGCCGCCAGGTGCTGTCCAGATTTTCTGTTTTCCTTGAATTTCACTGTTTGATGAAATTCACTGCGCATCCCTATAGTTTTCCCCTCCATATTTCACCGCCAGCCCCCCTTGACCACCTCCGCCTACTCCCTTCCAGTAGGCCACTGCCACCCATCTAATCCCACTCCAAACAACCGCATGTCACTGGTTCAGCCCCCCATCAGCCGACCACCGCTCCACCAAAACCCCACCCGCTGGCCTCTATCCTCCCTCTCTGCAGCCACCGGCCCTTCCTACCTCCATCAGCCACCGCCGGCCTCTCCTCCACCCTCCAAAGCCACCGTCGCCCATCCCTCTTACCCCTACAACAACCGCCCATCAAAACCCCAAGTCCCTCTTGCCAATAGCCCTCCCCCACGCTGTGGATCCACCTTGCAACCCACCCTATTCAGACCAGTCTAGTTCTGGATTGTCCAACCCCATTTCACCCCTTCCCCATATCCGTTCTTCATCCCTTAGCTCGGATCCGCTACCAAACATCAGATCAATTCATCCATCGCCCGGATCTATCCATACACGGCCGGATCTATCCATTTCCGGTCGGATTCCACCTTCCATCGCCTAGGACATCCACCTACGTTATTTCCACGCCTCCGGTTCCACCTTGGATCGCCCTCCACACATTTCTGAGTTCCGACTCCGAAATCTTCTGTGTCTTGGTCAGCCCACTATTTAGTGAGTTTTCGTTGTATTGGACTTATTATTTTCAGCATATTTGTATTGGATTGGTCCCTATATTTGCTTGGATATATATTGTATTGTGGTGGTTTGTTTGGATAATTATCATGATTTTCAGGGTTTATTCGCCGCACGTGGTTTATTCGCCACATGCTCTAGCTTTGACCCTCTACGTGAAGGAAAGCCTTAACTTATTTGCCCTAATAAATTATTCTGCCTTGCTGTGAATTATTTGCATGAGATGTTATTATTTAATTATGATTTAACCGTCAGATTTGCATAGCATGTAGGGTTAGGTCACCGTTAATCCGCCGCCTATAGATCCCCCCGCCTCACCATGCAATTGGAGACTGTTTCAACCTATATAATGATTTTCTCAAACGACAAACAAGACCTTATGCCCCCTGTTTTACTGTCTTCCTTCTTCACAAATAACATTAGAAAACTCCACGGTGAAGAGCTCGGTCGGATGTACCCTTGCTCCAACAGCTCTTGCAACTGATTCTTTAATTCAACCAATTTCTTTTGCACCATCTGATACAGATCACGTGATACTGGTCTCGCATCGAGTACTAACTCTATTGAGAAATCACTCTCCCTCTGAGGAGGTGCTTTAGGGATCTCATTAGGGAACACATCCTCAAACTAATACACTTCATGCATGTCTCCAATTGATAACTTTGGGTGGTGAGTCTCCAACAAGTCCATAAACTCCTCACCTCCTTGCTTTATCGTTCACATCACTTGCATGATAGAAATTAAAGTGCAAGTAACATCAGTCAAACCTCTGAACTGGACTTCATTTCGTCCCCCATTCCTTAAGATCATTACCTTCAGATTGCAATCAATGTTGGCTCGTTGCTCCGCAAACTAATCCATTCTTAAGATCAAACCAAACTCAACTAACAGCAGGATCACCACTTCCAAGTCGAAGTCCTGTTGGTCTATCCTCAAAATAATACGACCCCTCCTGTCTATACTCATAAAGGATTCATTCGATATCTGCACACTCAACTTTATTCCTGCATCGAAATAATGCAACCCCACCTGTCCATACTCAAAAGGATTCATTCGGTATCTGCATACCCAACTTCATTCCTGCATCGAAGGGTTTCACACCACTACTATGAATATTACTATCCACAAGAAATGAATGTGACTCCTCAGTATCGAATAAGATTTTCGTGGTACGTTGAATACTGCCACGATGCCTAACCACACATACAAACCTCACATAGGTGGCCTGTAACGCCCCAAATTCCCTAAGGCGGAGATGCTTCTCTGGGGGTTATCGCCCGACGGTAGCTCCAGGGTTTTCGTCAAGCTGTCGAGAGAACGTCGAGCTCTCCATGTTACCGCGCGGCGGAAAGTTGTTACCGCTCGGTGGTAGTCAAGGATTTAATCTAGCAAATCTCTCGGGAAGCTATCGCCCGGCGATAGTGTTACCGCAGGCGATAGCCGGGTCAATTTAATTGACAAGGCTCTCGGGATCTTACCACACGGCGGTAGAAGTTAGCGCGTGACGATAGTAGTCGTAACCGACGCTCTCTATCGCTCGGCGTTAGCGTCCTACCGCGCGGCGGTAGCCATTCCGAAACGACGTGGCCACATGTCGGTCTGTGATTGGAGGGTTTGGGCGGTACCGCACGACGGTAGGTAGTTACCGCACGGCGGTAGCTCGGTATATATGCCTGTTTGACCGTTTTCACTTCATTTTTGTTCTGATTTTGGAGTTGGCCTGAGTTCCTGGAGGTAGAGCAGCGACGCCTGAGGGTAAATCTCGTCGCCGTTGAAGTTCCGAAGTCCGATTCGCAAGCCGAGTCCGGATCTGTGGAGGCAAGATCGTTGCGGTCGTTTTCATCCATCTAGATCTTTGGCATGACACCAAAGAGAGCGCAAAAGGTAACGATTTTCAACTTGTGCATGTGACGTCCTCTTCTTTTTGCATAGGAATCCCTCTCCCGCGAGTGTGCGGTGAAGGTTTTTCTTCGGGTAGATACGATATATCCCCGTAGTTTGACATATAGAGTTCAGAATCAAAGTACCAACATAGACATGCTGTGTGAAGCCCATCTGAACAGGTTGGTCTGGATTGATGATGTTTCATTATGCTTGTATTGGCCGGAGAATACTCCGTGATGTTTGTTTTTCGGGTTTATACACGGTAGATTGCAGCAGGGAACCTTGGGGACTAACTCCAAGGAGCACCCATAAAACTGGGCAGATTCATATTTCTGCCAAATACCGCGCGACGGTAGTGATACCGCAGGCGGTAGCTCCTTGGGAGCAGTGATTGTGACCTGTGTTGTGGAGACACCCAGGGCTAGTGATGGCGGCCTGTGTCGTGGAGACACCTGGGGCCAGTGATTGTGGCCTGTGTCGTGGAGACACCCGGGGCCGGTGATTTGGTGTTGTGAGCTTTGAGAGCCCAGCTTAGTGGCCTGAGAGCCACTTGTGTAAAGATTGGAGAAATGGGAATGGGGAGGCCGACCCGCGTCGTGGCTGTTTGCCCGGCGATGTGAGTAACGGGAAAGGGCCGACCCTACCCAGTAACTATGCCGAGCGTCCGTGGGTAGTGTTACCTGTCGCTGTCATAGTTACGGGTCGTAGGCCATGCGCAGACCGTAAAGACTACCAAATGCTCATGTTGTTGCCGTCTGGAGAACAGTGGTGCGTCCCTTATTATTGTCTGGACACCGAGAATGTGCCCTGAGTGTACGAGGAGTGTGGCCGTCGTGCCTACACCTGCGGTGAAGTGTGCTTAAATTGCACTTTCATTGTTATGTTTGGCTTTACTAATACTTTGCAAAAAAGGAGCTCCGCCGCCCCGAGAAAGGGACGGGGTCGTTATAATTTGGTCAGTCTTAGCTGACCATTGTCTTGTTTTGCTACCGCTCGGTGGATTGTTCTTGCAGGAATAGGTGAGTCTAGTGGCAAGTAGCGGGCTAAAGCCCTTGATGCTGTGCTGGCCCTTGAAGGCCAAAGCGAAATGTTTACTTTTATTATTTTTATGTATGGTTGAGCTGCGTGCCGAAATATGTAAAACACTTGTTGTTTAAAGAAACATTGTAAGGTCATAAGGCCGAGACTCTTTGTGTATTTGGTATTTCATTCCTGCCTTGAGTTATAGTGGACATTCATGTTCTGTGATGAGTTTTTTAAACATATTTAAAAGCTTCCGCTATAGTGCTCTGTGTTAGGTCTCGAAATTTTGTAATAGTATTTTGGTATTAATATGTAACTCTGCTGACTGTCCGTGGAATATGGCGTGGGGCCCCGGCCGGACCTTCTGTTATATCCCATGTGACAGATGGAGACATTACAATTTAGTATCAGAGGGAGGTTTTGGTCTATCTTAGGAGAATTCGTGGACGAATTCTTTTTAAGAGGTGGTGAGCATAGTCACGTGCGTCATCGTTATAACATGAAAAGAACCCATGAATGTCCACTTAGGAATGTAAAATACACCTATTTGAGGAACCTGCGTGGTCATATGCTTGTTTTTTGCAATGATGTTTGGTCACTTATTGGCGTGTCCTGTAATAATAGGTGACCAGGAGTGGTGCTGGACAGTCGGAACGTCCGCACTCTGTGGAAAGCAGTGCACCTAATGATGCGCCTGCAACCCCTCCTTCGGCAGAGACGATAAGACTTGTTGTTGAGGCGGTGTTTGCGATGATAAACGCCCAGCCAGGGAGGCAAGCACAACCTCCTACCCCTGTTGTGGAGCAGGTGTCGCTTCATGCGACAGAGCCTGGAATGGTGGAAAGAGTGGCTGCAGAACCCGTGGCGTCGGGAAGAGCGACAGAAAGGCAGCTCAAGCATGTGATGAGCTTCAATTCTCCTGTATTTACGGGGACTGGAACCCCAACCCAAGCCGAAGATTGGCTCTCTCGTGTTAAGAGAGTCATGTCAGCGGCTGAAACAGAGGAATGACAGACAAAAGTCAACCATAGCCGCTTTCCTGTTGGACGGAGAGACGCGACTGTGGTGGGAAGAGCTGGAACTGCACCTCTTGGTTGGAAGACAACTCACTGATGTTTCGCTAGACGAGTTCTCGAGGTTATTCCTGACTAGATACCTCCCATCGGCGCAGAGGATCGACATGGAGAATCAGTTTCAGAGACTGACGTAGGGAGATAGTAGCGTTGATGAGTATCTACACGAGTTCACGAGGTTGGGTCGTTATGCTAGCGTTACTTTTGCTGACGAGGAGCGTAAGACCAACCGGTTTTACAAGGTTCTGCGTGATGACCTAAGGCTACTGCTCTCTGGGCCGATGACGCAGAGATTCCTAACTCTGGTCAATACCGCCCGGTCTCTGGAGAAGGTTATGAAGAGAGTTCAAAAGAAGAAGGACTCAACCTCGAAGAAGTCAGAATTCAAGGTTTCAAGCTCGTCATAGTCTGGGTTTCGTAAGTGGAACAAGATGGCTCGGACTTCGGGTCCAACCACACCATCGGGTGCGTCTGGAGTTACTACAGTGTGTGGCTTGATTACTTGCTATAATTGTGGCAAGCAGGGACACATTACCCGAGACTGATGGAGTGGGCGCCCGTAGTTATAAAAGAATCCTGGAGCAACTTATGCAGAGAAGGCAAAGGCAGTGGAGTCAACCACATCCCACTACGCTCCAGCCCAACCTAGAGTTCACAACCTTGGCCAGCAGGAGGCCATAAAGCAGACTGATGTGGTGACAGTTATGATTTCATGAATAACACATTTAACTTTGCATACTTGTTGCCTTATGCGCGTTAGCATATTACTTGTTATGCTAGACTTTGCTTTTATCTTAAATTTTCCGGCGAGAGCACTGTTCAATACGGGAGCTTCACACTCCTTTTTGTCCGAGGAATTTGTATCGCGCATCAGAGTGCCTTCTTCGATGACAATGGATAAACTGGATGTGCTGCTGCCTAACGGGTGTTCTATGCGCGCGGATAGAGTTTGCGGCGTGAAGGTACGGATTGGGAGTCAAGAGTTTGACTTGCAAGCGTCGCTACTGCCGATAGTGGAGTTTGATGTAATCTTTGACATGGAATGACTCTCGGAGCAGCGTGCGTACATTGATTGTAATCGCAAGGTGATCAGATTGAGAGTGGATACTGAGCGGGAGACGACATTCTCTGGCATGAAGGGATCGAGACAGACTTTGATATCTGCTATTTAGGTGGTTAAGGCAGTTCGTAGTGACGCAGAGCTATTTTTCACTGTAGTGGAGCCTTCAAAGCCCAAGTCAGGTCTGGATAGTATCCCAGTTGTATCCGAGTTTCCTAATGTTTTTCCTGAAAATCTCCCTGGAGCCCCCACCTCAGCGTGAGATCGAATTCACCATCGAGCTAGTGCCAGGCGCTAAGCCTGTGTCACGCTCCCCGTACCGCTTAACGCCTAAGGAGATGGAGGAATTGAAGGTACAGCTGCAAGAGCTGTTAGATCAAGGGTACGTGCGTACAAGTTCGTTGCCTTAGAGCGCGCCAGTTCTTTTTGTTAAGAAGAAGGATGAGAGCTTACGACTGTATATTGATTACCGAGAGTTGAATAAGCTGACAGAGAAGAATAGATATCTGATCCTTAGGATTGATGATCTATTCGACCAGCTGGTCGGGTCGACGGTGTACTCGAAGTTAGATTTGAAATTCGGGTACTATCAGTTAAGAATAAGAGAAAGTGACATTCCCAGGACAGCTTTCAGCACACGTTATGAGCATTATGAATTCACCGTCATGCCGTTTGGGCTGACGAATGGGCCATCCGTGTTTATGGATTTGATGAACATGACGTTCAGAGAGTATTTGGACCAGTTTGTGATTGTCTTCATCGATGATATACTGGTGTACTCACAGTGCGAGGATGATCATTTCAAGTATCTTCATATGGTTTTGGAGACCCTGAGGAGGAACCAACTGTATGCCAAACTTTCCAAATGTGAGTTTTGGCTGTCCTCGGTAGCGTTCCTTGATCATGTGGTCAGCGGTGAGGGAATTGCGGTAGATCCAGTGAAAGTAGCTGCAATACAGGAGTGGCCTGTGATGTCTACTGTGTCGGAAGTGCGGAGTTTTCTGGGGCTTGCCGGCTATTACAGACGCTTCGTGGAGAACTTCTCGCGGATAGCACCGCCCCTCACTATCCTGACAAGGAAAGATCAGAAGTTTGTTTGGTCGTCGGAGTGCGCACGAGCTTTCGAAGAACTAAAGTGTCGTCTGACCACGACACATATCTTATGTTCGCCATGTGGCTCGGAGAGTTTTGAGATTTACAGTGACGCCTGTGGGAGTGGATTAGGCTGTGTTCTGCTTCAGCACGGCAATGTGATAGTCTATGGATCGCGCCAGTTGAAGGTCCATGAGAGGAATTACCCGGTCCACGATCTGGAGTTGGCGGCCGTGGTATTCGCTCTTAAACTTTGGAGGCATTATCTGTATGGGGTTAAGGTTGATATCTATTCAGATCACAAGAGCCTGAGTATCTGATAGATCAGAAGGATCTGAACATGCGTCAATATAGGTGGATGAAGTTCCTTGGGGATTACACATACAAGATTTATTATATTCCTGGGAAGGGGAACATTGTGACAGATGTTTTGAGCCGTAGGTCCCTGTACGGGCCAACTGGATACAGATGCACAACGAGCGGCTCATTCGGGATCTAGAGAGCTTGGAGATCTCTTGTGTTGACAAGGGATCCAGTACTAACGCGTGTCTGAGTTGGACGGAGATTCAATACGACCTGGCTGATCGGATTCAACAGGCTTTGAAGCTAGATAACAGCATGATGCGGTTCATGGATGAGGCTTTGGATGGGTCAAATGCCCAATTTACTGTCGTTGACGAGCTATTATGGAAGGACGGTCGCTTGTGCGTCCCAAAAGTGGGTAAACTTCGAGAAGAATTGATGTATGAGACACACTTTACGAAGTACTCGATTCACCCCGGGAGCACCAAGATGTTCAGGGACATGAAGAAATTGTTTTGGTGGTCTTGTTTGAAGAAAGACATAGCATTGTATGTGGCGAAGTGTCAGACCTGTGCCTTGGTAAAGGCCGAATGCTAGAGGCCTGACGGATTCCTGAAGTCCTTGCCTTTACCGGAGTGGAAATTTGATGACATCTCCATGAATTTCGTTCACGGTTTGCCGAGATCGCACAAGGGGAACAATGCCATTTGGGTGATCGTTGATCGTTTAACGAATGTGTCACACTTCATACCCAATAGGAAGGATGATTCAGTGGAGAAACTGGCGAAGCTTTATGTGGACAACATAGTCCGTTTGCACGACGTACCCCGGAGCATCGTTAGTGAACGAGATGGTCGTTTCACATCTAACGATTGGAGGCTCATTCATCAGTTGTTGGGTACCAAGTTGAACTTCAACACGACTTTTCACCCACAGACAGATGGTCAGACTGAAAGGGTGAACAAGACGATGGGAGATATGCTTCGTATGTATGTTTTGGATTTTGGGAAAAGGTGCGAGGACCATCTTTTTATGATTGAGTTCGCGTATAACAACAGCTACCAAGCCAACATTCTGATGACGCCTTTTGAGGCTCTGTACGGAAGGAGGTGTCGTACGCCGTTTTCTTGGGTAGAGACGGGAGAATCAAAGCTTTACAAGAGAAGAGACGTTGAAGATGCTACTTCAACGATACAGTTGATTCGAGAACGGCTACTGATTGCTCAAGATAGACAAACCGAGTATTACAATGCCAAGCACCGAAACGTGGAGTTTGCGGTGGGCGATTGGGTGTACCTCGAGATAAAACCGTTTAAGGGCGTATCAAGGATTCGACGCTTAAAGAGGTTTAGCCCGAAGTATATTGACTCTTTTGAGATCTTCGAGCGGATTGGTGAAGCCGCCTATCGTTTTGCTCTTTCAATGGAGTTGAGCGGTTTGCATGATGTGTTTCACATCTTAGTGCTGCGAAAGGCTATTCAAGAGCCTGCACAAGTGATTGCTGCGAATCAAGTGCGAGTCAATAGTGGGTTGACGACGAAGGTCATACCCATTCGTATCGAGGACGTAGAGGTCAAGCAGCTGCAGAACAAGTGCATTAGAATGGTCAAAGTCCTTTGGGACAACTGTGACAGAGAGGAGCTGTCTTGGGAGCGTGAACAAACTATGAGGGAGGAGTTCCATGAACTATTTCTCTAGGTAATCAGATGCACTGTTTATTTTTTATATTTTCCCGTTACGTCAAATTTCGGGACGAAATTTTTTTAAGTGGGGGAGATTTGTAACGCCCCAAATTCCCTAAGGCGGAGATGCTTCTCTGGGGGTTATCGCCTGACGGTAGCTAGTTATCGCGCGACGGTAGCTCTAGGGTTTTCGTCGAGCTGTCGAGAGAATATCGAGCTCTCGATGTTACCGCGCGGCGGAAAGTTATTACCGCTCGGCGGTAGTCAGAGATTTAATCTGGCGGACCTCTCGGGAAGCTATCGTCCGGCGATAGTGTTACGTAGGCGATAGCCGTGTCAATTTAATTGACAAGGCTCTCAAGATCTTACCGCGCGGTGGTAGAAGTTGGCGCGTGGCGATAGTAGTCGTAACCGACACTCTCCATCGCTCGACGTTAACATCCTACCGCGCTGCGGTAGCGATTCCGAAACGACGTGGCCACGTGGTGGCCTGTGATTGGAGAGTTTGGGCGGTACGCGCGGCGGTAGCTCAGTATATATGCCTGCTTGGCCGTTTTCACTTCATTTTTCTTCTGATTTTGGAGTTGGCTAGAGTTCCTGGAGGTGGAGCAGCACGCCGGAGGGTAAATCTCGCCGCCGTTGAAGTTCCGAAGTTTCGATTCGCAAGCCGAGTCGGATCTGTGGAGGCAAGATCGTTGCGGTCGTTTTCATCCGTCTAGATCTTTGGCAAGACACTAAAGAGAGCGCAAAGGGTAACGATTCTCAACTTGGGCATGTGAAGTCTCTTCCTTTTGCATAAGAATCCCTCTCCCGCGAGTGTGCGGTGAACGTGAGGTTTCCTTCGGGTAAATACGGTATATCCCGTAGTTTTGCATATAGAGTTCGGAATCGAAGTACGAACATAGGCATGCTGTGTGAAGCCCATCTGGACAGGTTGGTCTGGATTGATGATGTTTTATTATGCTTGTATTGGCCGGAGAAGACTCCGTGATGTTTGTTTTTCGGGTTTCTACACAGTAGATTGTAGCAGTGAACCTTGAGGACTAACTCCAAGAAGCACCGGAAAACTAGGCAGATTCGTATTTCTGCCAGATACCGCGCAGCGGTAGTGATACCACAGACGGTAGCTCCTCGGGAGCAGTGATTGTGGCCTGTGTCGTGGAGACACCCGGGGCTAG
This sequence comes from Platanthera guangdongensis, assembly GCA_039583875.1. NCBI lineage: Eukaryota > Viridiplantae > Streptophyta > Magnoliopsida > Asparagales > Orchidaceae > Platanthera > Platanthera guangdongensis. The sequence continues at coordinate 159,487,619 of CM077167.1, forward strand.
TGATGATGGCCTGTGTCGTGGAGACACCTGGGCCAGTAATTGTGTCATGTGTCGTGGAGACACTGGGGCCAGTGATTTGGTGCTGAGAGCTTTGAGAGCCCTGCTTAGTGGACTGAGAGCCACTTGTGTAAAGATTGGAGAAATGGGAATAAGGAGGCCGACCCACATCGTGGTTGTTTGCCCGACCATGCGAGCAACGGTAAAGGGCCGACCCTACCCAGTAACTATGTCGAGCGTCCGTGGGTAGTGTTACCTGTCGCTGCCATAGTTACTGTGCTAACAGAAAAAAGTAGACCGAAAATTTGGAGTAACAAAATTTTTATTCTCCAAAAAGGTTAGTATTACAAAGGTATGTCATCCCTTTTATATAATGAAGGAGATGAAAGAGATTACAAATAAACAACGTGAGAATAAATAATTACAGGAATAAGCGGCTTTACAAAAAACAGACCGAACAAGCCGCACGGTTAGACGAATAGGCTAACCGCTCGACAACCACCAGAAGGAGATAACAAACCGCCAAAGGAGATGTTTAGACCGCCGGTCTGCAAGTCGCCTGAGACAAACCGTCAGACCGCTCGGACACCAAACAGCAACAGCCCGGCTATCAAGCCACTGGGAGAAACCGCCAGACCGCCAGACAAACCGCCAGACCGCCCGGTCTCTATACTGCAACACTCTCACTCAAGCTGGAGCATAAATATCAATCATGCCCAGCTTGTCTCAAATGTGAAACAAGGAAGCGGACACCGGCTTGGTGAAGATATCTGTCAACTCGTTGTCAGAAGTGACAAACGGAATACAAATCTGTTTCTTCAAAACCACTTCCCGAATAAAATGACAGTCAACTTCTATGTGTTTTGTTCTCTTATGAAAGACCAGATTTTTTGAGATGTATATCGCGGCCTTGTTGTCGCAGAACATAGGAAGTTGATAGTTGTTGATCTCTCCTAAGTCAAGCATGAGAGTCCGTAACCACTTTAACTCATATGTGGTCGACGCCATATTACGATATTCCGCTTCTGCACTAGACCTGGAGACAACAGACTGTTTCTTGTTCTTCCAGCTCACAAGATTTCCTCCAACAAACGTGCAAAAGCCCGATGTTGACTTGCAGTCTTCTTTGCCATCAGCATAACTCGAATCTGAGTACGCTTCAACCGTCAAGTGACCATTCTTCTGAAAAAGCAATCTTTTCCATGGTGCTGCTTTAACATACTCCAATATCCTCAGGACAGACTGTTGATGACACTCCCGAGGAGCTTGCATGAATTGACTAACCTTGCCTACAACATAAGAGATGTCGGGTCTGGTCACCGTGAGATAAATAATTTTGCCAAACAGACGCTGATACCTCGTATTATCAGATAGAGGAGGCGAGTCATCTGTCCAAGTTTTGTCTTCTCCAGTAGCAATGGGACATCGGGCAGGTTTAGCACCAGTTAACCCTGCCTCTTTTAGAAAATCAAGAGCATACTTTCGTTGGGAGAGGACCAAAGAGTTGGGCTTCCGAGAGATTTCAATCCCCAGAAAGTATTTAGGGGAGCCCATATCCTTTGTGACCAGGTGTTGACAGAGGTGTTTATTTGTCAAAGCTACCCCATCCTGGTCATCGCCAGTAAGAAGAATATCATCCACATATACAGCAAGATCCACCATACCCGAGGAGGTTTTGCAGATGAATAAAGAGTGATCGGCAGAACTTCTTGCAAAACCAATGGCCGCAACAATGCCGCTAAACTTGTCAGACCAAGCCCGATGGCTTTGCTTTAGGTCATAGATGACTTTCTTCAACCGACATACTCGTGTCTCCCCATGAGCAACATACCCAAGAGGTTGCTCCATGTAAACATCCTCCTGAAGATCACTATAGAGAAAGGAATTCTTGACATCCAACTGGGAAATGGGTCAATCCCTATTGACAGCCACAGAGAGAAGAACCCGAATGATGCTGAGACGAGCAACGAGAGAGAAGGTGTCAAAGTAATCAACATCATAAGTCTGAGTAAAGTTTTTGGCAACCAGGCGGGCCTTGTATCGATCCACGCTGCCGTCCGGACGGAACTTCACAACAAAGACCCAGCGACAGCCAACCACATCAGTGCCCAAAGGGGGAGGAACAAGGGTCCATGTACCCCTTTCAGTGAGGGTAGCAATTTCCTCATCCATGACAGTCTTCCAATGAGGAACAACAAGAGCTTCCTGGTAGGTGCGGAGAGTGACAGTGGCAGAGATAGCCAACGCAAACGCCCTGCAAGGAGTTAGACGATCATAGGAAACAACAACAGCCAGCTGGTGTTGGGTACACTTCCGCACCCTTTTGTGAAGAGCAATGAGAAGATCCAGGTCGGCGTGTTCCTCCGTTTTCGGGGCATCTGTGGCAGAGAGAGCTGACCCGGGAGTAGAGAGAGACGGTTGCGGAGAGATGAGAGATATCTCGAGAGGTGGACACGATGGAGGAGATGGTGGAGACGGTGGACACGATGGGAGAGTGCTCAAAGGGTGTGCACCCAAAGACACGCAGAAGGAGTGGAAACAGATTCTTGCCCAGATAGAGAATGGAGAACGGGGTTTTGCCGTGGAGAACCGTGGAGGGAATGCGATTGATAAAATAGCAGAAGATGAGAATAACATAGTCCCAATAGGAGCGTGGAACCTGCATTTGTGTTAGCAGAGTGCACGCGATATCAAGGAGGTGACGGTTTTTGCGTTCTGCCACGTCATTTTGCTGTTAGCTATAGACACAGCTAGTTTGATGAACAATACCATGTTGCATACAAAAAGAAGAAAAATTATGACTAAGATATTCTTTTGCATTATCAGAGCGAAAGATTTTAACAGAGACATCAAATTGATTCTTAATCATGAAAAAAAGAGATGTCAATACATTGAATAATTCAGAGCGATCTTTTAAGACATACACCCACGTACAGCGGGAGAAATCGTCAATAAAAGTTACAAAATATGAACTACCCCGACCTATGGTGAGGGTAGGAGCGAGACCCCTGATATCAGAGTGAACTAGATCAAACGGTCGGGAAGATCCATGACCTTGCTTTGGTGGGAAGGAGGAGCGGTGATATTTGCCAAGCTGACATGCGTCACAGTTGAGAGGACTCTGCGGAGGAAGGTGGGACATAAGCTGACGAAGAAGTCGTGGAGGAGCATGACCAAGATGAAGGTGCCACTGTAAAAGATCAATAGAAGAGGAGGAGAAGGCAGACAGCGCGGAAACGTTGTCGAGGAAGTAGTGACCGCCACTCTCAATCCCAGTAGCAATCGTCCGTTGGGAGCCCAGATTCTGAAAAAAACAAGAAGTAGGAGTGAATGTGACGGAACACTGTAGTTGCTTGCACAGAGAAGTAACAGATAATAAATTGCAAGGGAACTTGGGCACGTAGAGGGTATCCGCCAAGCGAAGAGACGGAGTGACTTGAACCACTCCCGTTCCATTGACCGGTGAGGGAGAGTCATCCGCAATAAAGACCGGGGGCAACCGATCATGCTTTTCTAGGAGAGAAAAACACTGAGGATTCTCGGTCATGTGTTTTGTACCACCAGAGTCGATCAGTCATGTACCTTGAGTAGCGACGATGGGCACTACCTGAAGACGTGACCACCGAGGTGGACTGCTTCGAAGAGGAAGTGGAAGCGTCGTCAGTTGGTCGAATGAGGATGCTTCTTCCAGCAGCGATCAACCGTATGGCTGGTGCGGCCACAGTAAGAGCAGAGAAAACGGGAAGCACCGTGTTTGCCGGATTGGTGGCTGCGGACACCAGAGCCACTCTACTGAGTCTGGTGAGCATAGTTGTCCGGTTGAGGAGGGGAGGATAACAACGAACGTTGTAGCAGAGAGGTAATCGCGGCTATGCGGGCAGCAGTGACATCCAGGGTGGGAGACTCCGCCTCGTCAAGGATCTGTTGACGAATCATGTCATAAGACTCAGGAAGTCGCAGAAGGTAGCACACAACCAGAAGCTCCTGGAAGTGCTTGTGTTGCTCAGTCAAATCCACAGAGAAGGGGCGATTCTGGAGAATTTCGGCTCCGAGAGCCTGAACTTGTTGGTAAGCAGCAACATGAGACATGGAGGGATGGGCAAAGAGGTCCACATACAAAGTATAGATGCGAGACGTCTGAGCCCCCTTGGAGTAGAGAGCGGCAAGATAAAGCCAAGCAGCCATAACCGTTTCATCATGGAGGATGACGGGTAGGCATTCATCAGAAAGAATGTTAGCCAGCCATGTTCGAACAAGAGCGTCGCTGGCATCCCAATCATCAAAGAGAGCAGAGTCTTTTGGAGGAGGGTCATCGGTGAGATGATGACATTTGTGTTGAGAGCGAAGAAGGAAGGTGAATGAGACACTCCAGTACGGGTAGTTGGGACCGATGAGTTTGGAAACGGTGCCAAGGTTGCCCGAATGAGCAGAAGGAGCAGGAGGAGGAGCGACAACGAAAGTAGTAGTCGTAGAGATATCAGAGGTTATCATAGAAGAGAGCAGAGAGCAGCAAGAAGAACAAGTTGCGGCTAGCTAGGGAGGGCGCGACGACTAAGCACAGGTCGCGGCAAGAAGAACAGGTCGCGACGACTTAAGAACAGGTCGCGGCGATAAGAACAGGTCGTGACGAGAATAAATGACAATCAGAGAGGTCGCGCACACAATGGGAAACGACAAGGAGAGAAAGAAACCGCGCGAACAGGGCGCAAACAGACGGAAGAAACAAGTCGCGAATGCAGGTCGCGAGAAGAAGGATCAAGCCGCGCGGACAGGTTGCGCGGACAAAGGAAGCTCACAGAATCAGGAGGAAAAGAACCTGCCTCTGATACCATGTGCGAACAGAAAAAAAGTTGACTGAAAATTTGGAGTAACAAAATTTTTATTATCAAAAAAGGTAAGTATTACAAAAGTATGACCACCCTTTTATAAAATGAAGGAGATGAAAGAGATTACAAATAAGCAATGTGAGACTAAATAATTACAAGTATAAGCGACTTTATAAAAAACAGACCGAACAAGCCGCACGGTTAGACGAATAGGCTAATCGCTCGACAACCACCAGAAGGAGATAACAAACCGCCAAAGGAGATGTTTAGACCGCCGGTCTCCAAGTCGCTTGAGACAAACTGCCAGACCGCTCGGACACCAAACAACAACAACCCGACTACCAAGCCGCTGGGTGAAACCGCCAGACCGCCAGAGAAACCGCCAGACCGCCCGGTCTCCATACTGCAACCGTTACGGGTCTTAGGCCATGCGCAGGCCGTAAAGACTACCAAATGCTCATGTTGTTGGCGTCTGGAGAACGGTGGTGCGTCCCTGTTTATTGTCCGGACACCGAGAATGTGCCCGAAGTGCACGGGGTGTGTGACCGTCGTATCTACACCTGTGGTGAAGTGTGCTTAAATCGCACTTTCATTGCTATGTTTGGCTTTACTAATACTTTGCAGGAAAGGAGCTCCGCCGCCCCGAGAAATGGGCGGGGTCATTATAATTTGATCAGCCTTAGCTGACTGTTGCCTTGTTTTGCCACCGCTCGGTGGATTGTTATTGCAGGAACAGGTGAGCCTAGTGGCTAGTAGCGGGCTAAAGCCCTTGATGCTGTGCTGGCCCTTGAAGGCCAAAGCGAAGTGTTTACTTTTATTATTTTCATGTATGGTCGGCCTGCGTGACGAAGTATGTAAAACACTTATTGTTTAAAGAAACATTGTAAGGTCATAAGGCAAGACTCTTTGTGTATTTGATATTTCATTCCTGCCTTGGGTTATAGTGGACATTCATGTTCTTTGATGAATTCTTTTAACATATTTAAAGCTTCTGCTAAAATGCTCTGTGTTAGGTCTCGAAATTTTGTAATAGTATTTTGGTATTAATATGTAACTCTACTGACTGTCCGTGGAATATGGCGTGGGGCCACGGCCGGACCTTCTGTTATATCCCATGTGACGGATGAAAGTGTTACATGGCCACAATCTAAAATTATATAATATGAAAACTTAGGCACGAAACATATTCTAACATTTCCATACCTATTATCTTGTCGGGCTGACGGATGACCTCTTGTTGCCCGAGGTTGTAGGCCCTATTCTGTACTGGTGGGAATTGTGAAACACTCGATTGTGCTGCCTTGTCCTTCTCCGCATAGAAAGTTCCCGCTAGTGCAATGGGTTCCCGTCTCCGCTCTCCGCCGAGCAACGTTTTCGAGCTGTGTAGCCTATCTTCCCACATTTGAAACATATTGGAGGTGTCCTCAAATGAACCCCACTAGTCACAACTATGCTTCCGTCATGTGATTCCTGAGGGAGGAATCTCTTTCTTCCCTTGCCTCCGTCTGATCTTCACTGAGATTGGGAAGACTTAACCAATCAATGGTCAGCACTCGAACTTTTGGTCAACATTCCTTGGTCAAGCTTCCCATCAACGATCAATGATCCTCTCATCATGATCACAATCAAGACCGAGAATTGCACAATAAGTAAACACTTGAAATGTTTCGTTCTCTTCATAATCTTCCATAAGCTTCCAAATGATGAGTGTTGCACGCTGTAAGTTTTGGAAGAAGCAGGAGCAAAAGCCACCACACCGTTGTTGACCCTTGGTTGACCCTGGATCAAGAAGCGGGAGCTAGACACATTAATGCCTTTTAGGACCTGATTTGGCCTTTTGCTGGTAATCATAACATTGTTGACCCTGGATCAAGAAAGTTGTTACACAACATATCACAACATCACATGTCCTTCCCTTCAACTTTTGTTAGTACCAACATCATTTGGGCTTGTAAATTAGAGTTCTTGTACGGGATCCAACGACTACATCTAGCGGTGACAATTTGAGTTCATATTATTACATAAATGTGGTATGCCCATGATCAAGCACAAAGCCAAACCCAGTTTAGGCTTCTATTACAAATACCCCTTCCACAATATGGGCATATCCTGGTACGAGATGTTCTCTGAGTTCCTCATGTTCTCTATTTCTCTCTGGGAATTAATTTCTGAGAATACAACATGCATCCAGTAAGTTTTGGAAACCGACGTTATAGTATTTCAGGCTGCACCTATTCGGTTCAAAGCTGATGACGCATATTCAATTCATAATCGGAATTAATTAATCTAAAGTTAATTTTTAGCTATTAATCAAAACCCGACCCAATCAACCGTCCTATTCCAGTCCATTGTGTGACTTCATAGTCTCGTATTATATAGGTAATAATACTAATCATTTGATTGACTCCTAGACCGCATGCTCCAACATAAATCTTTTCGCGAGAATTAACCTGGTTGTCGACACATTGGAGTATGGCGGTGACGCTGTCCGTCAATCACGAGTGTTCTCTTACAGTACACTAGCTTCACGAGATGGAGGAACCTCATCTGGAGGTGAAACCGATTGTGGAGATTGTGTAACCTTCTTCGGTGTCTCCGGGGAGGGTTCTACAAAGGAATTTGGACAGCGAGTAGCCCCATATCAATGGAGGCACTTGCGGCCTGCTTGTTTATAGAAGGGGTTGCAGTAGGAACTGTTGTTTTGCTCGACAAGACAAGATCTGCCGATTTCTTTGTAGTCTTATCGGAGGGGTTCCAGCGAGGGAATGTCTCTTATGACGAGTCTTATTAGAGTGAGAATTTTTCATGAGAGGGTTTCTCTTTCATCTTTTGCTTATGATCCTCTTCAGCCTAAATTTGGCTGGCTCGCATTATCTAAATATGAGGCGCTGGCTGGTAGATTACTAGACTGGTGAGAAGACATGGTTAACCACAGAGGTACTATGTCGTGTACGAAGAAATTTAAGAGCAGCACTGACTGAAGAACCAAGGGACCTATTTATAAGTTGCGATAGTTATGCTGAGCAGAGGGGGGAGGGATTTTTCTTCAGCTCTCACCAAGCCCAAAAAGAAAGCGAGAAACTTGGATGCCCTGGGTTCGGCGAGGATAAGGACCGAGCAGTGGGGCATCAGGTAGTTGAAGTTTTCTCCCTGAGTACTCTCGAACCCCAAGGGAGTACTCTCCTAACCTAAGGGTACTGTCACATGCCTCTTAATCGGCAAGGTCTTGGGACAAGACTTAGCATCAGCACAGAGGAACATATACTCGTTGTATGCATGACGAATCTACTTGTGGGACCCAGACGGGCTGAACCCCATTTTTCCATGATGGTTGAAGTCTATATATACAAGAGTTCTTTCAAGGGAAGAAGATTTTTTGTCCCTACCCCTAGCCCTCCCACTTGAGCTATTTCTTAGTTTCTGGAGGGAGAGTTTTTCACACTCCTGGGTTAGTGCAGGGACCTCCAATTTGTATTTTCCAATTCATATATGTTCTACATCCCACAACTAGCAAGCTGGATGTCAGCTTCAACACATGCACTGCCGATTTGTGTAAAATATTATCGACTCAAAACACATGCATCTGCTATGTCAGAAGGCATGTTGGTCAGAGAAACACACTAAATAATGATGTCAATTGTGCGAAGCTCAGCGAATGTCAATGAAATTCAATGGCAGTTGCCTTTTTCCATGGAGGCAGGATAAGGATGAGGAATCATATTGTCGATGTGTGCTTTAAAACTTCGACTCCTTCAGTGATAATGCTAAAACGATAATCCGAGGAGGTCGACAACGAGGTCCAGTCGATCAAATGATTTCCAGCATGAAAAGGACCTAGTCAATCAACGATAGTCCAACAATGTCTAGTCATCCGACGATAGTGATGCTTGTCGGATGGTACAGAAAGATCATGCCGTCTACGAGTATGGACGTTTTTGCTCAGCCATTGGGAACTATTAGAGAATCTTTGATACCATGTTAAAAGTGTAGTTGAACAAGAAAAAGGCAAATATCTTATTCATCTCATGAAAGAGTTGTATAAAGGAAAATTGAGGCATATGGGGACTATTAACATAGAACTATGTTTATCATATTCATTTAAGCAACATAATGAGAGCTCTCCATGAACCTCAATGATAATTACAGAGGAAAGTAAACTACATCAAAAGCTTTCAACTTCAAATTATTTCATTTTTACACCGGCAGTAAAATTATTATCTTCATCGTGTCAACTTCAGTGCACATGAATCTTATGATTTTTCTTATTACTCATGCAGGGATCTGTGGGTATGAGCTCGAAAAGTCCTATTGCCTCCGCACACGTGAGAGCAATGCGAAAGGGATCGAGTGACCACCTTGCTCTGACTGTTGATTCCGAGTACGAGCACTTGTTGACCGCTCAAGAAACTGAAGACAAAGGTTTGCTGGCATTGCCTTTTTCTGCTAGCATTACCATATAAGAAGCAAATGAAGGATTGACCGCTCTGCATATTATTAAATCACTCCTTCCATTTTTTGTAGGTCATGTATTCAAATCTCTGAATACATCAGGCCTAATACCAAAGCAAGGAAGATTAATTGCAGATAGGGTTGATGGAATTTGGTATGCTTTAAAATATCTTTTTCTTTTATTTTCTTCATACACATATATTTTTTGATCTCTCAAGACTAATTCTGCACTCCAAAAACAGTTTATTGTGAAATCATTGCTACCTCATCAAAGTATGTTATTCTTGATGTGATAGTCTTAGCAACCCATAGTTTTGGTTCAGTTTATTACTGTAGTTTTTCTTACTAATGTATTGATTCTTTAATAAAATCCTACTGTAATGTTATGTGCTATAAGCTTTTTTAGAATAATAAACCTAAACTAGTTAACATACTTCACTATATATCTATTTGAAGATATAAAAATACTTTAAGAAAATTAGAACCAAAGGAAAATACTTTATCCTTAGGAAATAATTACCCAAACCTCCCCTGTAAACTAGCATAATTAGTGAGAGCACCCCTCTTATTTTCGAAATTACAAAAAACTCCCCTTAAGTTTTTATTTCATTACCAAAACCTCCCTTGCTCTTTTCATTTCATTAGATCCATGAAGAAAAATACCCCCTGGACACTGTTCACCGAGGGATGTTATGAAATTAAAACTTCAGGTGAGGTTTTTGTAATGAAATGAAAATTTTAGGGGAAGTTTTTGTAATTTCGAAAATAAGAGGGGTGCAGTCAGTAATTTAGCAAAGTTAGAGGGGAGGTCCCGGTAAATGGCCCTTAGTTTATAAGTACATGAAAAGATACTTGGAGCAAGGGCTCATTTAGTTACTTGGAAATAGAAAATACATTTTATCAAATGAACCAAATTTGTTAAGGTGTCTCCGTGTGACCTTGAGGTCATGGGTTCGAAGCCTGGAAGCAGCCTCTTGCAAAAATGCAGTGTAAGGTTTGCCTACATTTCACCCTTGTGGTCATACCCTTCCCCGGACCCTCGCTGTGCGGGGATGCTTTGTGCACCCGGCTGCCCCTTTATTATCCAAAATTTTTAAATACGCACTTCGATCTGATGTAATTAGATGTTGAATTTAAAATCCACCAAACTTCCTCATTTTATTTTCATGCTCAACTAGTAAAAAAAAAATGGAATTTATTTAACTGTATGTTAATGCATGGGCTATGCAGGGTTTCTGGTGGTCGGATGTTGATGAGTAAGCCAGCAGCAAGGCTGGGTCTGATAGCATATTGCATATTCTTGCATCTATGGGCCTTGGTCTCCATCTTATAATATCAATAATAATTTATAAAATTGTAACATAGAATGTATAATAGAAACGTTCTATTATTTATTTTACTCCATTAATTAATTATTTCATTTTCCTCTGTATTTTAGGCTCCGTTTGGCACGGTCGTGACGGTCATGAACATGAGGGTTAAACTGTCATTCGTTCGCGCCCAGCTAAGGAACTTCATCCACTTTTATGTTTAAATGAATGCAGTTTGCTAGGTGATCCTTAGCGAATGATGATTTAATCCCTGCGCTTGCGACCGCCACCACCGTGCCAAACGGGGCCAAAGTCAAATTTATCTACACCCTACAATTTTTGGGCATTTTTTTGCGATTTTTACCGCAACTCGATTTTGGTTTGTTGCACTCCAATATTATCCACAACCCAAAAATTTAACCGTAACCCGATATTTGACTTGTTGCACCCCGTTTTTACTCGAGGAGGTGCTGGGCAACTTCGGGTCTGTTTGGCGCAGCTCTGGAGGCTGGAGAATCTCTTTTCCAGCCGCCAGAGCTGTTTTTTCTGTGTTTGGGACAGTTCCTTATGAAGAGCTTTTCGTAAATCTGGAGCTGTTTTGCAGCTTTTCGGAAATCCCTCACCCCCAGCTTCTGCTCCCGCAAAATAGCTTTCTCTCTCACAGGTTTTGGAATCTACCGGCCCCGACTTTTCCAATTCTTCCTGCAACTCGCGGGAGCCGACGGATCTCGCCGGAGCTGACACATCTCGCCGGAGCCGACGCTCCCTCCTCCTCCCGCTCTCGCTCTATTTCTTCAAAGCGCACTTCTGCACAGAACACCCAAACACTTTGCAGCTTTTCAAAACTGCTCCCCAGAGATCTATTTTAAAATAGTTCTATCCGGACAGCAGCTTTTCAATCCGCCAGAGCTGTTCCAAACAGACCATTCAACTAGCGGGAGGTACCAAAGGGGATATGTGTGGGTTGGGCGTGAAGACGGGATATGTGTGGGTTGCAGTTAAACACAAAAAATGAGTTGTTTTTTAATATTATGGGTTGTGGATAGCCAAAAACGAGTTGTTAACAATCGTTTTATTTTTCTCTTATGTTTCCATTTTCATAAAGGTCATAAAGGTCTTTGGGGCTGAAGGACTCCACCACACAAAAGCTTTATCATTCATTCATGTTCCTATATTTATTTGTTTTTATTATAATTAATTGGACATTTATTTATGGAGGCCAGCAATTTCATGTCCTTAATTTGGCTCCTTCAAGGAGCTAAGGAGGGAGCTGCTGCAAAAATTCTCTACTTCAAAGAGGAGGAAGATCTTTCAGGTCAGGAAAGGTCCCTAGGTGACACTAGGCCAATACTTGTGGGCCCATTTGTCTATCGGGTGGCATCACAAACAGTTTGCGACTGGGCCTTTTCGAATTCGTAGTAAGAAAAAACCAAAATCTTATGGGGAGTTGATAGAGCAAGCCAATCACTTCATTGAAGGAGAAACAACAAATGAAGAATTCATCTCTTCTTTCTTTAATTTGGCATCCTAACGGTCAAATATTTATTTTGATCGGGCTCCTGCAGCTCCCCAACAACCTAACAAGTCCCGCAAGGAGTTCCACCCTCCAGCTCAGCGCGGGATGAATTTTCACGAACGGCTTCAGCAGGGAGATCACCCATCCATTTCCTCGCGAGAGGTATAGGCATCTTGGATGTACCCTCTGGTACTTTGGGCTCTGGCACCTTGCTCTTCTTCATAGCGCTCTGCTGTGTGCACAGAGCTCGCGCGTTGCTGCTGCTTGCGTGCGCCTGTGCGCGCGTGAGGTATGCGCCGCTCTTGCGCGCGCTTGCGCATGGCGTTTGTGCGTGTGCTTGGTCTCATTCTCCTTTCGGGGCCATTTTGGACCCTTAGGGCGAGTACAGCTTGATGCGCACGGCTTGTTTTGTCGGGTTGACTCCCCTTCTTGTTTTGGGGGAAACCCCATCATACACACAAACACACACGTATTAATGGAGATATCATGACCAATCTAACCTGAATAAAAACTCAAGGCAAGTGGGGAAACCAAACATTTTTTTTCATTAACTTTGTGTGTTAAAAGAAAAGAAGACATGAAAATAAATAAAAACAACGAGAGTCGTCATCTGAAAAGTGAGTGTTGAAAATGTTGAAATGTGAAGATGAGGAAAGTCGGGTGGTTAGGGAGGTGTAACCGCATAGATCGCAGAGATTGCACGGACAAAGCGGATAGCCTTGGCGGGTTACCTAGTCGGACAACCAGCTTGGCTGCGGTTCTCTTGCGGTCTGGATCAGCAAGCGCTTTGGTGGTAACCGAGCAGATAGGATCATGGTTATCAGGATTGCGATCCAGATTCTAGGATCTTACGATCCTACGATCCAAATTTTGTAAATCGATCCTGATTTTGTATAGCGATCCTTGATCCAACCCTACTATTCAATCCAATCCTACCTCGAAATGATCTCATCTAGGATCTCGATCCTGACAACCTTGGATAGGATGTTATCTGCGGGTTGTGGCAGACTTCGTTGGAGGTCGTCATGGTTGGCAGGTTCTCTGATTCGCTAAGGGGCAGCCGGTTTTGCGAACTGAAGCGGTTTGCCCTCAGGTCACTGGTGCCTTCTCGGGGCGGGATGGGTCAGAGTTCGCTGGTTGTTATGCAGACTCTATAGAGCTCGCAGGTGTTCGGCTTGGATCAAAGCTTGCGGTTTGAATGTCAGATCGTGGAGCAAGCTTTGTTGTGCGAACAATGTGCCCGGAGGTCGCACGGTCTAATGTGGCTGTCCACATGGATAGTTGTGGACTGGGTGTTTAGAAGGGCTCGATCTTGGTATTAGGTGGCACGGTCTGGGTTGGTGACCGCTGTTTTTGTGGACTTGGTCTGGGGAGACAAGTCCAGCTTGTTTCCTAGCTCGCCGAGCTCGCCTTGAGCGGACTGGTTGGCAGCTCGTCGAGCTTGCTCTGGTTCTCTGGAGTTCGTATTGGTGCGGCTTGGTTGGTTACTCGCCGAGTTCGCCTAGTGCGGACTGCCTTGCTATTCGTTGTGTTCGACAGCATTGACGACTTGTCACAGGCTGCAGAATGGGCGGATACAAGCAGTATCCACGCAGATTGGCGGATTGGTGGTATATCCGGCAGGAGTTGTTGCGCGACCTAGCGAGTTAAGTTTGTATCCGCACTGTGCGGTTACGGGTGTTAGTCGGCAGGATATGATGAGCGGTTATCCTATCAGTATAGGTGGCGATGACACTCTTTTCTCACATCTATAAATAGGACCCCGACTCATTATTAAGGACTAGTGAACAGTAAGAACGAGCTCGTGCTTAAACTTGCGGTTAAGGTTTTCTACCCGCTGCGACTAAGAAAGTTGTTCTGTGCAAGTAGTGCGGCTAACATCAGGCGGCTAGGCAACTAGCAGGAACGTTGGTGTGGAATAGTTCGCCGATACAGTCAGCGGTTTAGCAGCAGGTCACAGTCCTTGCAACTTGATCTCTTCCTCAGAGTTGCAGATAAGTGGAGCAGTTTGTCCGACCTATCAGCGGGTTTCTGTTCGGTCTCAGCATTTGTAGTAACAGCAGTCCGCGGGGTTAGCTGCGGGTAGGCGTCTTTGGCGGTCTCGGCGGACTCGGCTGGCGAGTAGGCGGACTGTGCGGTTATTGGAAACAGTCCGCGCGGTTTATTCTTTGCTGCAATTTTCTGTTGTTCCCAGTTTACATTGTAATCATGTCTAACAATGTATACCTCGGCCTGTAATCGAAGTTGATTCTGATTGGAAACTCTTGTGCTTCTATTGTTGCTGTCTTTTATTTGACTTCGGTTGTGACTGAGTGTTCCTGCGACCTTATTAGCTCTCGCAAGAAATTTTTACATGGTATCTAGAGTTGTCACTTAAAATCAAAAACCGCAAACCGAACCGGAACCGCAAAGAAACAGACCGAACCGTTTGCAAATTATTCGGGTTCCGGTTTGAATTTTGTAACCGTGAACAACATCGGTCCGGGTGCGGTTCTTATATTTTATTATCCGGACCGGAACCGGAATCGGAACCGTAACATACAAGTCTCAAGCGGTTTCAAGATTTTTAGCCTCGATCCGAACCGGACCGAAGTAGAACTGAAACGCAACCCGTTTATTATTATTATTATTATTATTATTATTATATAATTTATCTATAATATTTATACTTACTATCATGAGTGAAGTTGGTGCAGTTTGAAACCAAACCGCAATAACACTAAAGGAGGTCGATTTTGAATCGAACAAAACTTCACTGCATAAAAACCGTGTGTTATGCTTTGACATTGGTGCGGTTTGGAGTCAATTTTTGCGGTGCATTTTTTATTTTTATACAATTATATAATGTATTTTCAATTTACTTACATATTTTTTTGAAATATTTTATTTAAAAAATATAGAAGATATCTGACTACTATTTATTAGTAATTATAAAAGACAACTAATTGTACCCAATTGTTACAGTTGAGCATGCCGACGAAACGTGCGCAAGCCAACTAGACGTCGTGGCAAGTCTACACGCATAGGAAGGTGATGAATACTATTACACCGATCGTGGAAAAGACTGTCGATAAGTGCACAACATAATTATTTCTATTTCGATGTTTTTTTGAGTTTTACTATTTGCAGCCCGCTTTTATTTCATTTCGCCAAATTTGATTTTGGTTTTAGTTGAAACCTATTGAAATCGGACCGAACCGCATGGAACCGGACCGGACCAAACCGTTAGTGGCCGGTTTGGTCTTGGTTCTTGTTGAACCGTAACCGGAACCGTTGACATGATGATTCCAAAAATTAAGCTGGAACCGGAACCGGAACCGATCAAATCAAATAAGGTTTTGGTTCTAATTTGAAGAACGGTTACCTTAGTGGTTCGGTTCATGATTTTAATAGAACCGGAACCGAACCGGAACCGTGTCAACTCTAATGGTATCAGAGGGAGGTTGAAGAGTAGCAGTTCACCTTCATTGAAGCTCAAGTGATTCAGCTGTTAGCATGGAAGCCGTCTATGCAAGAGGGATTGAAATCGAGCTCTTAACGCAGACGAACTTCAAGCGTTGGAAGTCATGCATGAAGAGCTACCTTCTAGGCGAGGATTTGTGGGAAGTTGTCCGTAGAGACAACGAGCAAGAAGTGATCGCTACAGGGGGCAATGCTGAGGCGGTGAAGGAATAGAAGCGTATAGATGCTAAGGCTGCATTCGCTATTAAGCGCGTTGTTTCACCGGAGCTATTTGATCACATTATTGGTTGTCGATCGCAGTTGAGATCTGGATGGCCTGCTCAACAAGAAGAATGTAGCTTGGCTACAATTTTTGGAGAATTAATTGACTAAGGCCACTCAGTGTGACCTGTCAGTGTCATCTTTCTTCTTGAAGATGAAGAACATCTGCACAGAGATTTCGGCACTTGACTCGGATGAGCCCATCTCAGAGGCGAAGCTGAAAAGACACATCGTCTGTGGCTTACAGAAGGAGTATATGTCTTTTGTTGCCTCTGTTCAGGGCTGAGCTAATCAGCCATCTTTGCTGGAGCTAGAGAATCTACTGTCTTCGCAGGAGAGACTCGTAAAGCAGATGGCTGGAGTGTCAGTCTCTAAGGGAGATGACGATGTGCTATTCTCGAGCAAGAAAAAGAGATGGGATAAGAAGAAGAAGAAGACACTTGTTGGAGATGGTCCATCTTCTTCATCACAGTAGGAGAGGATCAAGCCTCCTAAGGCTGGTGACAGGAAGAAGCAGAGCGAACCACGGTGCTACAGGTGTAACCAGCTTGGTCACATTCACAAGGATTGCAGAGTTAAACATCAGTCGGGGCATGCTGCAGAGAAGGAGGCTGAGTCCAAATCTGAAGATGGAGGGTGGGGAGGTGCTTTTATGACGAGCATTTCTGTCCAGGCACTTTCCTCCATTAATTATCAGGAGGACTTGATTGTAGACTCCGAGTGCGATCATCACCTCACGGGAGACGTCTCCAAGTTCTCATCTTTGCAGGAATTCAAAGGTAATGTCTCCATTGTTACTGTTGATGATACTATGCATGTTGTAGAGAAGAAGGGATCAGTTTCTTTGGGTATTGATCAGGGTCCACTCAAGTTAAAGAGGTTGTATCACGTACCTGGGATGAAGAAAAATATCTTCTCGGTAATCAATGTGGTAGATGTTGGATATCACATTCTGTTCGGCCAGACAGAAGTGAAGTTTCTTCGAAACATTTCAGCTGTGAAAGTTGATGTTACTCATGTTGGGAGGAAGGTGAAAGACTTGTTTGTTTTATCAACAAGTACTTATGTTGATAAGATGGGGGCAAATGATAGCGCCGCTAACTGATACGAGAGGTTGGGGCTTGTAGGAATGGACAAGCTAAAGGCTATGACGGTGAAAGGTCTGGTACATGGCCCGCCTAGTCTTTCCTCATACGGAGACGGTCATGTTTGTGTCGGTTGTCAGTATGGAAAGGCACATCGCCTTACATTTGACATTATTGCTGTATGGAGACCGGGCGGTCTGGCGGTCTGATTCTGGCGGTTTGGAGACCGAGCGATCTGTCGGTTTCTCTCCTGCGGTTTGGTGGCTGGACTGTTGTTGTGGTTATCCGGGCGGTTTGACGGTTTGTCCCAGGCGGCTTAGAGACCGGGCGGTCTGACGGTCTCCTATGGCAGCTTGTTCTCTCTTTCTTGTGGTGGTCGGGCGGTTAGTCTATTCGTCTAACCGCGCGGCCTGTTCGGCTTGTTTTTATGTTAAACCGCTTACACCTATAATTATTTAGTCCCACAATGCTTAATTGTAATCTCTCTCATCTCCTCCACTCTATAAAATGGAGGCTATACCTTTGTAATAGATACCTTTTTAGATAATAAAAATTTTTGTTACTCCAATTTTTCGATCTCTTATTTTCTGTTCGCACATGGTATCAGAGTACTCGATCTTTTCCTCCTGATTTTGTGAGTTTTTTCTGTCCGCGCGACCTGTCTGCGCGGCTTGCTCCTTCTCTCGACCTAACTTTGCGACTTGTTTCTTCTGCATGTTTGCGCCTTGTTTGTGACTTGTTTCTTCCGCCTGTTTGCGCCCTGTTCGTGCGGTTTCTGTCTCCTCTTTGTCGCTGCCCTTTGTGTGTGCGTCTTATCTCTTCTTTTTCTCCGCGACCTGTTTTCGCGGTTGCTCTACCTCTTCTCTCCCCGCGATCTCCCTTTATTCGCACGTCCAGTTTCTGCTCGTGCGGTCTCTGCTCTGTTCGCACGACTTGTTTGCCATTCTCGCGAACTCCTCTTAGTTCGTGTGATCTTCTCTCTCTCCTGTTCGCACGGCCTTCTCTCTAGCCGTGCGACTTCTTTCCCTCTGCTTTGCTCTACTTCTTGGCTGCGGCCTTCCTAGCCGCACGTCTTGCTTGCTGGTCTCCCAGCTTGGTGTTTCTGCCGCTTATCGCCGCGACCTTCTTTCTCTCCGCTTCCTGCTGTTCTTGTGCGGTCTCCTGTTTGATCACGCAGTCTCTCTTCTATGGCCTCCACCTCCTCCACGCAGTCCGCCTCGGTGGTCACATCTTCCGGTAGTACCCACGTTGTTACTCATGGCAGATGGTTGATCGACTCTGGTGCTACCAATCATATGACATGCAATCCTCAATGTTTTTATCTTCTAGAAACACATGATCGGTTGCCCCCGGTATTTGTTGCGGATGACTCTTCCTCACCGGTCAATGGGATGGGAGTGGTTCAAGTCACTCTGTCTCTTCGCCTGGCAGATACCCTCTATGTGCTCAAGTTCCCTTGCAATTTATTATCGGTTACTTCTCTATGCAAGCAAGTACGGTGTTCCGTCACATTCACTCTTACTTCTTGTTCTTTTCAGAATCCGGACTCCCAACGGACGATTGCTACTGGGACTGAGAGCGCCGACCTCTACTTCCTCGTCAACGTTTCTGATCTATCCTCCTTCTCCTCCTCTTCTACAGATCTTCTCCAATGGCCTCTTCGCCTTGGTCATGCTACTCCCCGACTTCTTCGCCAGCTTCTGCCCCACCTCCCTTCGCATCATCCACCTCTCAACTATGATGCATGTCAGCTTGACAAGCATCACCGCTACTCCTTCCCACGAACGCAAAGTCGTGACTCTTCCCGTCCGTTCAACCTCGTTCACTCTGACGTATGGGGTCCTGCTCCTACCCTCACCATCGGTCGGGGTAGTTCATATTTTGTCACATTTATTGATGATTTCTCAAGGTGTACGTGGGTGTATCTTCTAAAGGATCGCTCTGAACTGTTCTCTGTCTGGACATCGTTTTATTATATGATTAAGACTCAGTTTGATACATCTATTAAACTATTTCGTTCTGACAGTGCTAAGAAATATCTTAGCCATGATTTCTCTTCTTTCTGTATGCAACATGGTGTTATTCATCAAACTAGCTATGTCTACACCTCACAGCAAAATGGTGTGGCGGAACGTAAAAACCGTCACCTCCTCGATGTCACTCGCACTCTGATGACACAGATGCACATTCCTTGCTCCTATTGGGGCTATGATGTCCTCCTCTCCTGCTATCTCATCAATCACATTCCCTCCACAGTTCTTCACGGTGCCACCCCATTCTCCATTCTTTATCCGAACAAGAATCCGTTTCCTTTTACTCTACGCATCTTTGGGTGCACAACCTTTGTGCACTCTCCCGCTGCCACCCATGACAAACTCTCACCATGGGCCACTAAATGTGTCTTTCTAGGGTACTCTACCACTCAGAAAGGTTATTGTTGCTTTGACCCCATTACCCGCCAGCAGTTCGTCTTTGCGGATGTCACCTTCTTTGAAAATGCATCTTACTTCTCTCCCGCCTCCTCCTCTACTCCTGATGATCCTACTTCTCATACTAACCCATCCGTTCCCTCTCCACCTACTGACGTTCCGCCACCTCCACCATCTCCACCCTCTCCTCCGTCGTGTCCACCTACAGCGATATCTCCCTCCTCTCCACAGTCATCTCTCTCTACTCCCGGGCCAGCTCTCTCCACCACGGATGCTCCGGATCCTGAGGAACCCGCTGACCTGAATCTCCCCATTGCTCTTCTCAAAGGGGTTCGGGCATGTACCCAACACCCGCTTGCTGTTGTTGTTTCCTATGATCGTCTTACCCCTCCTCGCAGAGCTTTTATACTGCTATCTCGGCCACTGCCACCCCCCGTTCGTACCAGGAGGCCCTTACTATTCCTCATTGGAAGGCTGCCATGGATGAGAGATTTCTACTCTCACTGAACGGGGTACATGGACCCTCTATCATCGTTCCTTCGACACAGATGTCGTTGGCTGTCGCTAGGTCTATATGATGAAGTTCCGCCCTGACGACAGTGTGGATCGTTACAAGGCCCGTCTTGTTGCCAAAGGCTTTACCTAGATCTATGAGGTTGATTATTTTGACACCTTCTCTCCAGTTTCTCGTCTCAGCACTATCAGGGTCCTGCTCTCTGTGGTTGTCAATCGGGATTGGCTCATTTCTCAACCGAATATTAAGAATGCCTTTCTATATGGGGACCTTTAGGAGGACGTCTATATGGAGCAACCTCCAGGGTATGTTGCTCATGGGGAGACATAGGTATGCCGGCTACGGAAGGCTATCTATGGTCTCAAGCAAAGCCCTCGGGCATGGTTTGACAAGTTCAGTGGGATTGTGGCGGCCGTGGGTTTTACGAGAAGTTCTGCCGATCACTCCTTATTTATTCGCAAAACCTCCTTGGGTCTGGTAGTGCTTGCTGTATATGTGGATGATATTCTTCTCACTGGAGATGATCAGGCTGTGATAACCTTGACAAAGAAGCATCTTCACCAACATCTGGTCACAAAGGATATGGGCTCTCCAAAATACTTTCTGGGGATAGAAATCTCTCGAAATCTCAATTCTCTTGTCCTCTCCCAACACAAGTATGCTCTTGACTTGCTAAAAGAGGCAGGGCTGACTGGGGCTAAACATGCCCGATGCCCATGACAACTGGAGAAGATAAAACATGGACGAATGACTCTCCTCTTTTTTTAGATGTTACGAGGTACAGACGTCTGGTTGGCAAACTTATATATCTCACGGTGACCAGACCCGACATTGCCTATGCTATAGGTAAGGTTAGCCAATTCATGCAGGCTACTAGGGAGTGCCATGTACAATCTGCCCTGAGGATATTGGAGTATGTTAAATCAGCGCCTGGGAAAGGACTACTCTTTCAGAAGAATGGTTATTTGAAGATTGAAGCGTACTCAGATTCAAGCTATGCTGATGACAAAGGAGACCGCAAGTCAACGCCGAGCTTTTGCACCTTTATGGGAGGAAATCTTGTGAGCTGGAAGAGCAAGGAACAGTCTGTCGTCTCCAGGTCCAGTGCTGAAGCAGAATATCGAAGTATGACATCGACCACATGTGAATTGAAGTGGTTACGGGTTCTCATGCTTGACTTAGGAGAGGTCTACAATCATCCTCTACCTATGTTTTGTGACAACAAGATCGCTATATACATCTCCAAAAATCCGGTCTTCCATGAGAGAACAAAGCACATTGAAGTCGACTGCCACTTTATTCGGGAAGAGATTTTGAAGAAACAAATTTGTACTCCATTCGTCACCTTCGATAAAGAGCTGGCAGATATTTTCACCAAGTCGGTGTCCGCCTCCTTTCTTCACATTTGCGACAAGCTGGGCATGATCTACATATATGCTCCAGGTTGAGGGGGAGTGTTGCTGTATGGAGACCGGGCGGTCTGGCGGTCTGATTCTGGCGGTTTGGAGATCGAGCGGTCTGTCGGTTTCTCTCCTGCGGTTTGGTGGCTGGACTGTTGTTGTGGTTATCCGGGCGGTCTGACGGTTTGTCCCAAGCAGCTTAAAGACCGGGCGGTCTGGCAGTCTCCTATGGCAGCTTGTTCTCTCTTTCTTGTGGTGGCCGGGAGGTTAGCCTATTTGTCTAACCGCGCGGCCTGTTCGGCTTGTTTTTATGTTAAACCGCTTACATATGTAATTATTTAGTCTCACATTACTTAATTGTAATCTCTCTCATCTCCTCCATTTTATAAAAGGGAGGCTATACCTTTGTAATAGATATCTTTTTAGATAATAAAATTTCACTTAAAATCAAAAACCGCAAACCGAACCGGAACCGCAAAGAAACAGACCGAACCGTTTGCAAATTATTCGGGTTCCGGTTTGAATTTTGTAACCGTGAACAACATCGGTCCGGGTGCGGTTCTTATATTTTATTATCCGGACCGGAACCGGAATCGGAACCGTAACATACAAGTCTCAAGCGGTTTCAAGATTTTTAGCCTCGATCCGAACCGGACCGAAGTAGAACTGAAACGCAACCCGTTTATTATTATTATTATTATTATTATTATTATTATTATATAATTTATCTATAATATTTATACTTACTATCATGAGTGAAGTTGGTGGTGCAGTTTGAAACCAAACCGCAATAACACTAAAGGAGGTCGATTTTGAATCGAACAAAACTTCACTGCATAAAAACCGTGTGTTATGCTTTGACATTGGTGCGGTTTGGAGTCAATTTTTGCGGTGCATTTTTTATTTTTATACAATTATATAATGTATTTTCAATTTACTTACATATTTTTTTGAAATATTTTATTTAAAAAATATAGAAGATATCTGACTACTATTTATTAGTAATTATAAAAGACAACTAATTGTACCCAATTGTTACAGTTGAGCATGCCGACGAAACGTGCGCAAGCCAACTAGACGTCGTGGCAAGTCTACACGCATAGGAAGGTGATGAATACTATTACACCGATCGTGGAAAAGACTGTCGATAAGTGCACAACATAATTATTTCTATTTCGATGTTTTTTTGAGTTTTACTATTTGCAGCCCGCTTTTATTTCATTTCGCCAAATTTGATTTTGGTTTTAGTTGAAACCTATTGAAATCGGACCGAACCGCATGGAACCGGACCGGACCAAACCGTTAGTGGCCGGTTTGGTCTTGGTTCTTGTTGAACCGTAACCGGAACCGTTGACATGATGATTCCAAAAATTAAGCTGGAACCGGAACCGGAACCGATCAAATCAAATAAGGTTTTGGTTCTAATTTGAAGAACGGTTACCTTAGTGGTTCGGTTCATGATTTTAATAGAACCGGAACCGAACCGGAACCGTGTCAACTCTAATGGTATCAGAGGGAGGTTGAAGAGTAGCAGTTCACCTTCATTGAAGCTCAAGTGATTCAGCTGTTAGCATGGAAGCCGTCTATGCAAGAGGGATTGAAATCGAGCTCTTAACGCAGACGAACTTCAAGCGTTGGAAGTCATGCATGAAGAGCTACCTTCTAGGCGAGGATTTGTGGGAAGTTGTCCGTAGAGACAACGAGCAAGAAGTGATCGCTACAGGGGGCAATGCTGAGGCGGTGAAGGAATAGAAGCGTATAGATGCTAAGGCTGCATTCGCTATTAAGCGCGTTGTTTCACCGGAGCTATTTGATCACATTATTGGTTGTCGATCGCAGTTGAGATCTGGATGGCCTGCTCAACAAGAAGAATGTAGCTTGGCTACAATTTTTGGAGAATTAATTGACTAAGGCCACTCAGTGTGACCTGTCAGTGTCATCTTTCTTCTTGAAGATGAAGAACATCTGCACAGAGATTTCGGCACTTGACTCGGATGAGCCCATCTCAGAGGCGAAGCTGAAAAGACACATCGTCTGTGGCTTACAGAAGGAGTATATGTCTTTTGTTGCCTCTGTTCAGGGCTGAGCTAATCAGCCATCTTTGCTGGAGCTAGAGAATCTACTGTCTTCGCAGGAGAGACTCGTAAAGCAGATGGCTGGAGTGTCAGTCTCTAAGGGAGATGACGATGTGCTATTCTCGAGCAAGAAAAAGAGATGGGATAAGAAGAAGAAGAAGACACTTGTTGGAGATGGTCCATCTTCTTCATCACAGTAGGAGAGGATCAAGCCTCCTAAGGCTGGTGACAGGAAGAAGCAGAGCGAACCACGGTGCTACAGGTGTAACCAGCTTGGTCACATTCACAAGGATTGCAGAGTTAAACATCAGTCGGGGCATGCTGCAGAGAAGGAGGCTGAGTCCAAATCTGAAGATGGAGGGTGGGGAGGTGCTTTTATGACGAGCATTTCTGTCCAGGCACTTTCCTCCATTAATTATCAGGAGGACTTGATTGTAGACTCCGAGTGCGATCATCACCTCACGGGAGACGTCTCCAAGTTCTCATCTTTGCAGGAATTCAAAGGTAATGTCTCCATTGTTACTGTTGATGATACTATGCATGTTGTAGAGAAGAAGGGATCAGTTTCTTTGGGTATTGATCAGGGTCCACTCAAGTTAAAGAGGTTGTATCACGTACCTGGGATGAAGAAAAATATCTTCTCGGTAATCAATGTGGTAGATGTTGGATATCACATTCTGTTCGGCCAGACAGAAGTGAAGTTTCTTCGAAACATTTCAGCTGTGAAAGTTGATGTTACTCATGTTGGGAGGAAGGTGAAAGACTTGTTTGTTTTATCAACAAGTACTTATGTTGATAAGATGGGGGCAAATGATAGCGCCGCTAACTGATACGAGAGGTTGGGGCTTGTAGGAATGGACAAGCTAAAGGCTATGACGGTGAAAGGTCTGGTACATGGCCCGCCTAGTCTTTCCTCATACGGAGACGGTCATGTTTGTGTCGGTTGTCAGTATGGAAAGGCACATCGCCTTACATTTGACATTATTGCTGTATGGAGACCGGGCGGTCTGGCGGTCTGATTCTGGCGGTTTGGAGACCGAGCGATCTGTCGGTTTCTCTCCTGCGGTTTGGTGGCTGGACTGTTGTTGTGGTTATCCGGGCGGTTTGACGGTTTGTCCCAGGCGGCTTAGAGACCGGGCGGTCTGACGGTCTCCTATGGCAGCTTGTTCTCTCTTTCTTGTGGTGGTCGGGCGGTTAGTCTATTCGTCTAACCGCGCGACATGTTCGGCTTGTTTTTATGTTAAACCGCTTACACCTATAATTATTTAGTCCCACAATGCTTAATTGTAATCTCTCTCATCTCCTCCACTCTATAAAATGGAGGCTATACCTTTGTAATAGATACCTTTTTAGATAATAAAAATTTTTGTTACTCCAATTTTTCGATCTCTTATTTTCTGTTCGCACATGGTATCAGAGTACTCGATCTTTTCCTCCTGATTTTGTGAGTTTTTTCTGTCCGCGCGACCTGTCTGCGCGGCTTGCTCCTTCTTCTCTCGACCTAACTTTGCGACTTGTTTCTTCTGCATGTTTGCGCCTTGTTTGTGACTTGTTTCTTCCGCCTGTTTGCGCCCTGTTCGTGCGGTTTCTGTCTCCTCTTTGTCGCTGCCCTTTGTGTGTGCGTCTTATCTCTTCTTTTTCTCCGCGACCTGTTTTCGCGGTTGCTCTACCTCTTCTCTCCCGCGATCTCCCTTTATTCGCACGTCCAGTTTCTGCTCGTGCGGTCTCTGCTCTGTTCGCACGACTTGTTTGCCATTCTCGCGAACTCCTCTTAGTTCGTGTGATCTTCTCTCTCTCCTGTTCGCACGGCCTTCTCTCTAGCCGTGCGACTTCTTTCCCTCTGCTTTGCTCTACTTCTTGGCTGCGGCCTTCCTAGCCGCACGTCTTGCTTGCTGGTCTCCCAGCTTGGTGTTTCTGCCCTTATCGCCGCGACCTTCTTTCTCTCCGCTTCCTGCTGTTCTTGTGCGGTCTCCTGTTTGATCACGCAGTCTCTCTTCTATGGCCTCCACCTCCTCCACGCAGTCCGCCTCGGTGGTCACATCTTTCGGTAGTACCCACGTTGTTACTCATGGCAGATGGTTGATCGACTCTGGTGCTACCAATCATATGACATGCAATCCTCAATGTTTTTATCTTCTAGAAACACATGATCGGTTGCCCCCGGTATTTGTTGCGGATGACTCTTCCTCACCGGTCAATGGGATGGGAGTGGTTCAAGTCACTCTGTCTCTTCGCCTGGCAGATACCCTCTATGTGCTCAAGTTCCCTTGCAATTTATTATCGGTTACTTCTCTATGCAAGCAAGTACGGTGTTCCGTCACATTCACTCTTACTTCTTGTTCTTTTCAGAATCCGGACTCCCAACGGACGATTGCTACTGGGACTGAGAGCGCCGACCTCTACTTCCTCGTCAACGTTTCTGATCTATCCTCCTTCTCCTCCTCTTCTACAGATCTTCTCCAATGGCCTCTTCGCCTTGGTCATGCTACTCCCCGGCTTCTTCGCCAGCTTCTGCCCCACCTCCCTTCGCATCATCCACCTCTCAACTATGATGCATGTCAGCTTGACAAGCATCACCGCTACTCCTTCCCACGAACGCAAAGTCGTGACTCTTCCCGTCCGTTCAACCTCGTTCACTCTGACGTATGGGGTCCTGCTCCTACCCTCACCATCGGTCGGGGTAGTTCATATTTTGTCACATTTATTGATGATTTCTCAAGGTGTACGTGGGTGTATCTTCTAAAGGATCGCTCTGAACTGTTCTCTGTCTGGACATCGTTTTATTATATGATTAAGACTCAGTTTGATACATCTATTAAACTATTTCGTTCTGACAGTGCTAAGAAATATCTTAGCCATGATTTCTCTTCTTTCTGTATGCAACATGGTGTTATTCATCAAACTAGCTATGTCTACACCTCACAGCAAAATGGTGTGGCGGAACGTAAAAACCGTCACCTCCTCGATGTCACTCGCACTCTGATGACACAGATGCACATTCCTTGCTCCTATTGGGGCTATGATGTCCTCCTCTCCTGCTATCTCATCAATCACATTCCCTCCACAGTTCTTCACGGTGCCACCCCATTCTCCATTCTTTATCCGAACAAGAATCCGTTTCCTTTTACTCTACGCATCTTTGGGTGCACAACCTTTGTGCACTCTCCCGCTGCCACCCATGACAAACTCTCACCATGGGCCACTAAATGTGTCTTTCTAGGGTACTCTACCACTCAGAAAGGTTATTGTTGCTTTGACCCCATTACCCGCCAGCAGTTCGTCTTTGCGGATGTCACCTTCTTTGAAAATGCATCTTACTTCTCTCCCGCCTCCTCCTCTACTCCTGATGATCCTACTTCTCATACTAACCCATCCGTTCCCTCTCCACCTACTGACGTTCCGCCACCTCCACCATCTCCACCCTCTCCTCCGTCGTGTCCACCTACAGCGATATCTCCCTCCTCTCCGCAGTCATCTCTCTCTACTCTCGGGCCAGCTCTCTCCACCACGGATGCTTCGGATCCTGAGGAACCCGCTGACCTGAATCTCCCCATTGCTCTTCTCAAAGGGGTTCGGGCATGTACCCAACACCCGCTTGCTGTTGTTGTTTCCTATGATCGTCTTACCCCTCCTCGCAGAGCTTTT
Source organism: Platanthera guangdongensis (assembly GCA_039583875.1). Classification (NCBI taxonomy): domain Eukaryota; kingdom Viridiplantae; phylum Streptophyta; class Magnoliopsida; order Asparagales; family Orchidaceae; genus Platanthera; species Platanthera guangdongensis. Next base: position 159,514,588 of record CM077167.1, read on the forward strand.
ATACTGCTATCTCGGCCACTGCCACCCCCCGTTCGTACCAGGAGGCCCTTACTATTCCTCATTGGAAGGCTGACATGGATGAGGAGATTTCTACTCTCACTGAACGGGGTACATGGACCCTCTATCATCGTTCCTTCGACACAGATGTCGTTGGCTGTCGCTAGGTCTATATGATGAAGTTCCGCCCTGACGACAGTGTGGATCGTTACAAGGCCCGTCTTGTTGCCAAAGGCTTTACCTAGATCTATGAGGTTGATTATTTTGACACCTTCTCTCCAGTTTCTCGTCTCAGCACTATCAGGGTCCTGCTCTCTGTGGTTGTCAATCGGGATTGGCTCATTTCTCAACCGAATATTAAGAATGCCTTTCTATATGGGGACCTTTAGGAGGACGTCTATATGGAGCAACCTCCAGGGTATGTTGCTCATGGGGAGACATAGGTATGCCGGCTACGGAAGGTTATCTATGGTCTCAAGCAAAGCCCTCGGGCATGGTTTGACAAGTTCAGTGGGATTGTGGCGGCCGTGGGTTTTACGAGAAGTTCTGCCGATCACTCCTTATTTATTCGCAAAACCTCCTTGGGTCTGGTAGTGCTTGCTGTATATGTGGATGATATTCTTCTCACTGGAGATGATCAGGCTGTGATAACCTTGACAAAGAAGCATCTTCACCAACATCTGGTCACAAAGGATATGGGCTCTCCAAAATACTTTCTGGGGATAGAAATCTCTCGAAATCTCAATTCTCTTGTCCTCTCCCAACACAAGTATGCTCTTGACTTGCTAAAAGAGGCAGGGCTGACTGGGGCTAAACATGCCCGATGCCCCATGACAACTGGAGAAGATAAAACATGGACGAATGACTCTCCTCTTTTTTTAGATGTTACGAGGTACAGACGTCTGGTTGGCAAACTTATATATCTCACGGTGACCAGACCCGACATTGCCTATGCTATAGGTAAGGTTAGCCAATTCATGCAGGCTACTAGGGAGTGCCATCTACAGTCTGCCCTGAGGATATTGGAGTATGTTAAATCAGCGCCTGGGAAAGGACTACTCTTTCAGAAGAATGGTTATTTGAAGATTGAAGCGTACTCAGATTCAAGCTATGCTGATGACAAAGGAGACCGCAAGTCAACGCCGAGCTTTTGCACCTTTATGTGAGGAAATCTTGTGAGCTGGAAGAGCAAGGAACAGTCTGTCGTCTCCAGGTCCAGTGCTGAAGCAGAATATCGAAGTATGACATCGACCACATGTGAATTGAAGTGGTTACGGGTTCTCATGCTTGACTTAGGAGAGGTCTACAATCATCCTCTACCTATGTTTTGTGACAACAAGACCGCTATATACATCTCCAAAAATCCGGTCTTCCATGAGAGAACAAAGCACATTGAAGTCGACTGCCACTTTATTCGGGAAGAGATTTTGAAGAAACAAATTTGTACTCCATTCGTCACCTTCGATAAAGAGCTGACAGATATTTTCACCAAGTCGGTGTCCGCCTCCTTTCTTCACATTTGCGACAAGCTGGGCATGATCTACATATATGCTCCAGGTTGAGGGGGAGTGTTGCTGTATGGAGACCGGGCGGTCTGGCGGTCTGATTCTGGCGGTTTGGAGATCGAGCGGTCTGTCGGTTTCTCTCCTGCGGTTTGGTGGCTGGACTGTTGTTGTGGTTATCCGGGCGGTCTGACGGTTTGTCCCAAGCAGCTTAAAGACCGGGCGGTCTGGCAGTCTCCTATGGCAGCTTGTTCTCTCTTTCTTGTGGTGGCCGGGAGGTTAGCCTATTTGTCTAACCGCGCGGCCTGTTCGGCTTGTTTTTATGTTAAACCGCTTACATATGTAATTATTTAGTCTCACATTACTTAATTGTAATCTCTCTCATCTCCTCCATTTTATAAAAGGGAGGCTATACCTTTGTAATAGATATCTTTTTAGATAATAAAATTTTTTGTTACTCCAATTTTTCGGTCTCTTGTTTTCTGTTCATACAGACATATCACAGACTAGGTGTAGAGCACCGTTGGAGTGTATTCACGGTGATCTAACGGGGCCTACCATCACGCCCAGTCTTGACGGAAGCAGGTACATGTTTGTTCTTGTTGATGATTTTTCAAGATATACCTAGGTATATTTCTTGAAGGAGAAGACAGAAGCGTTCATGAAGTTTATGCAGTTCAAAGAGCTTGTGGAGGGTCGGCTCGGTTTACGGATTAAGAAGTTGAGAACGGATAACAACGGAGAGTTCACTTTGTTGGATTTCTCTAAGTTCGGCATCCAACGAGAGCTTACTTGTGCTCACACACCACAGCAGAACAAAATTGCAGAGCGGAAGATCCGTCATCTGACGAAGACCTGAAATTGTCGGCTTCACGCAAAAGGCATTCCCAGGGCCTTCTGGGCAGAGGGAATGACCCGCGCAACGTACGTCATCAACAGGATGCCCCTTAGTCCAATGAACATGAAATCTCCTCATGAGTTGGTATTTAAGGAGAAGCCCAGTGTGGAGCATCTTCGGGTGTTCGGGTCGACTTGCTACGTGCACGTTCCAGATGCTCTCAAAATGAAGCTAGATGTGAAAACAAAGAAGCTAGTCTCCGTTGGATATGATGAGCGGAAGAAGAGATGTAAGTGCATGGATCCAGAGACACGGAGGTTTGTTGTCTCCCGGGATGTAGTATTTGACGAGTTAACGTCATACCAGAATAGCTCATTTGTAGAGATTTAGGAGAGCAAGTCTGATGGAGGGCAAGGAGATGCTGCTCGTGATCTTCTGGTGGAGTTGCATGTGTCACCAGGTGCTCTGGCGACAACTAGCTCTGGGGAGGAGGCTTCTTGATCTGGAAGGAGGGGGAGCGATGCTCCTGGTGTTCCCGGGATCAGAGCTAGCACAAAAGAAGTAGCGAGAGTGGTGGATCAAGGTCAAGCCCTGCGGATGTCCAAGAGGACTATTGTTCCACCAACTCGGTATAGGGACAGAAATACGATGAGCCTTGTCTCATATTTCTTCGCAGGTCCCTTGGATGAACATGAGCCTTCGAGCTTTTAGAACACCACTGTAGTCAAAGAGTGGGAGGATGTTATGGATGAGGAGATGGCTTCCCTCAGGAAGAATGAGACTTGGGTTCTTGTGCCCAAAGTCGAAGGCATCACTCCTGTGACGTGCAAGTGGGTATAAAAGCTGAAAAAGAAGGCTGACGGGAGTCTCGAGCGGTACAAGGCTCGCCTTGTAGCTCGGGGATTCTCTCAATAGTTCGGGGAGGATTATGAGGAGACGTTTAGTCATGTGTCCAAGATGACTTTGGTACGTGTGATGGTCTCCTTGGCGGCTTGCCAAGGGTGGAAGATATGACAACTTGACGTGAAGAATGTTTTTCTCTACGATGAGATTGACAAGGACATCTTCATGGTGCAACCACCGGGTTACGTATCTGAAGAACATCCAGGTCACGTCTGCAAGCTGAAGAAGGCCCTCTACAATCTGAAGCAAGAGCCTCGGGCGTGGTATGGGAAGATCACAGAATATCTCCAGTTCTGCGGGTACTTTGCCTTCAGACTCAGCTTCTAGTCTGTTTGTTAAGAAGCAGGGGGAGCTTTAGGTCCTCGTTCTGCTGTACGTTAATGATATGATCGTCACGGGGAACTTAGAGGGGGAAGTAGCTAGGCTCTGGGTTGAGCTAGCTATCTGGTTTGAGATGAAGGATCTGGGTGAGCTTCACCATTTCCTCGAGCTCGAGGTGCAGAGGCAGAAGGATGACATGCTCGTTTCCCAGAAGGGCTATGCGGAGCGGATCGTTAAGTGATTCGGCATGGGGGATTGGAAGAGCAGTTCTGTTCCTCTGGAGGTTGGCATTAAGCTTCAGCGGGATAAGAGAAGGGTTCTTCCAGACCCTTTGATATTTCGGGCTCTTGTGGGGAGTCTGATATATCTGGCTATTATTAGGCCGCATATTGCTTACGCAGTAGGCCGGGTGAGTCGATATATGGCAGAGCCGCAAAAATCTCATCTGGTGGCGGTTAAAGGTATCTTGAAGTACGTCAAATCTACCTTGGAGATGGGTCTCTTGTACAAGAGGGACACAAACTTTTGTTTGCATGGTTTCACGGATGCTGATTATGGGGGAGATACAGATGATCAGAAGTCGATATCTTGCTATGTTTTCTTCATGGGATCAACGACAGTTTCGTGGTGCAGCAAGAAGCAGGATTCGGTGTCTGTCTCCACTACTGAGGCTGAGTACAAGGCTTCACCCTTGGCTGCTCAGGAAGCCATCTGGCTTAGGCGGTTAGTGGATGACATCCATAAGGAGGTGCAAAGTCCTACTTTGGTTCGCGGCGACAATGAGAGTGCTCTCAAACTGGTAAATAAACCAGTTTGTCACACTGGACGAAGCACATCGAGATCATGCATAACTTCATACGGGAGAAGGTGTTGGAGGGGTCTTTGATGGTTGATTACGTTCGGAGTGAGGATAACGTGGCGGATATCTTTACCAAGCCATTGGCGAAGGGGCGGTTTACTCGGTTGCAGGAGTTGCTCGGGCTGGTTTCCTCTTCTACACTTCAAGGGGGAGTGTTGAAAATGATGAAGCGTGAAGATGAGGGAAGTCGGGCGGTTAGGGAGGTCAAACCGCATAGATCGCAGAGACCGCACGGACTAGGAGGATAGCCTTGACGGGTTACCTAGTTAGACAACCGGCTTGGTTGTCGTTCTCTAGCGGTCTGATCAGCAAGCGCTCTGGTGGTAACCAGGTGGATAGGATGTTATTCACGGGTTGTGGCGGACTTCGTTAGAGGTCGCAATGGTTGGCAGGTTCTCTGATTCGCTAAGGGGCAGCTGGTTTTGCGAACTGGAGCGGTTTGCCCTCAGGTCGTTGGCGCCTTCTCGGGGCGGGATAGGTCAGAGTTCGTTGTTGTTGTGCGTACTTTATGGAGCTCGCAGGTGTTCGGCTTGGATCAACGCTTGCGATCTGGATGTTAGATAGTGGAGCAAGCTTTGTTGCGCGAGCAGTGTGCCTGGAGGTCGTGCGGTCTGATGTGGCAGTCTGTATGGATAGTTGCGGACTGGGTGTTCAGAAGGGCTCAATCTTGGTATCAGGTGGCGCGGTCTGGGTTGGTGATCGCGGGTTTTGTGGACTTAGTCTGGGGGAGACAAATCCAGCTTGTTGCCTAGCTCGCCGAGCTCGCCATGAGCGGGCTGGTTGGCAGCTCGCCGAGCTTGCTCTGGTTCTCTAGAGTTCGTCTTGGTGCGACTTGGTTGGTTACTCACTGAGTTCGCTTAGTGCGGACTGCCTTCTTATTCGCCGTGTTCGGCAGCATTGACGACTTGTCACGGGCTGCAGAATGGGCGGATACAAGCAGTATCTATGCAGATTGGCGGATTAGTGGTATATCCGGCAGGAGCTGTTGGAGCGACCTGGCAAGTTAAGTTTGTATCTGCACTGTGCGAATAAGGGTGTTAGTCAACATGATGTGATGGGCGGTTATCCTATCGGTATAGGTGGTGATGACACTTCTTCCCACATTTATAAATAGGACCCCCCGACTCATCATTAAGAACCAGTGAACAGTAAGAACGAGCTCGCGCTTAAACTTGTGGTTAAGGTTTTCTAACCGCTGCGACTAAGGAAGTTGTTATGTGCAGGCTGTGCGGCTAACACCATGCGGCTAGGAGACTAGCGGGAATGTTGGTGTGGAACAGTTCGCGGATACAGTCAGCGGTTTAGCAGCAGATCGCAGTCCTTGCGGTTTGATCTCTTCCTCGGAGTTGCGGTTAAGTGGAGCAGTTCGCCCGGCCTATCAACGAGTTTCTGTTCGGTCTCAACATTTGCAATAACAGCACTCCGCGCAGTTAGCTTCGGGTAGACTGCTTTGGCGGTCTCGGCGGATTCGGCTGGCGAGTAGGTGGACTGTGCGGTTACTGGAAACAGTCCGCGCGGTTTCTTCTTTGCTGTAATTTTCTGTTGTTCTCATTTTACATTGTAATCATGTCTCACAATGTATACATCAGCCTGTAATAGAAGTTGATTCTGATTGGAAACTTTTGTGCTTCTATTATTGCTGTTTTTTATTTGGATTTGGTTGTGGTTGAGTGTTCATGCGACCTCATTAGCTCCCGCTTAAAAAAAAATTACAGTGAGCACACAAATTGGCAAACTCCTGCTTCATATACTCCATCGACGTTTCTATGTGCAGCTCAATAATATATATATATATATATATATATATATATATATATATATATATATATATAAATATTAGAACAATTCCTTATTAACATCATCTTCCAATTGTTCTATATAGAACAATTTCTTATTAACATCGTCTTCCAGCGTCTCCAAGAGGTAGTTATTCAAATTGAATCTCTTTTGAATCGAGACTGAATTAATCCCTCATAAAATACCCGTTTAGAATACTAATCGACATAACGTTGAATTCATATAGTAGTAGCGTCAAATTCTGGCTTAATACTAATTGAATGTCGACTTAACTCGGTAATCGACGTTACGTCGACAGCATGTCGACATTTGCATTGATAAAACTCTTAAAGAAACGTCAACTTATCCTTTTGTGTTACTCTGGCTTATAATCAAAGTAGCGCTAGCATTGAGTCGAAGTTGCGTCGAGTACTACTCGGCGCATATTGGCATTTCTTAGCTTTCCTCTAAAATTTAATGTGTCATTCTCATGTCCTTTACTGTGCTGATATTCTAGGACTTTTAAAATCATATTACCCTCTCTATACATCATGAGTAATAAACTTAGTATGTAAAATCACTTCAAATTATTTTATTAAGGTAAATAATAAGGGTTTTTCCAACACCGCCCGAGGTATACGAAGAGTCGGGCGGCGGGCGATTGAGAGAAGAGACCACACGAAAGCACGCAGTGCTGTCTGAGTTGGATCGAAGAGAAGAGTCTACACGAGCTTAGGAGTAGTGTCTCCCGCGACCTCTTGACTGGAGCTCCCGAACAATACTTTAAGAGGCCACCTAAAGGTCACCTACATTAAGACTGTCTGAATGAGATCACATGTTGGCCAGCTCATGACCAAGACGCCCAGACTGTCGATCGAAATGCTCATAATAACCAGGCTGCGACGGGGGAGGCTGTTGTGTCGGGGCTTCCCCCATGACCATAGTCTGAGAGCCCTCTCCCATCACGCTTCAGAACCTTAGAACTTTTAGTATGGTGGGTCGTCAGTGGGAATGGTATGGGATGGTTCCTATTGCGGTTGAGCCCGGTCCTTTAGATTTGCCTTTCGACGCGGATGGAGGAGCATCACCAACATCCGCATCGAAAGGCAAATCTAAAGGACCGGGCTCAACCGCAATAGGAACCATCCCATACCATTCCCACTGACGACCCACCATACTAAAAGTTCTAAGGTTCTGAAGCGTGATGGGAGAGGGCTCTCAGACTATGGTCATGGGGGAAGCCCATTCCATGACCTCATTTGCTTGATGAGACATGTAATAAAAGGGCCTCCGAGAAACACACTCAACCTCTTGTTTTCAGCCTGGTGCCGAAAATAGAGGGCAAGCGTTGCACCCATATTGAGTGGGACACACATTGAGTGGGACTCATTGGAAGATATTATATAAATATAATAAATTGGAGTAGTCACTTCCCCGTGACTTTTGCCTGGTCGGAAGAGAGTAAAATTGGCAAAATGTGTCGGAACTGTGAATGGGTTCCGCTGACCTCCCTCAAATGCAACTACAACCCCACCAGATCTCCTCCCCGCGAGATCAACACCGGCGAGAGCCTACTCCGGCGAGACCCTTCAGCGAGCACTCCTAGCGCGAGATCCACCTGTGCGAAATCCTTCCGGCGCGAGCTTGTCCGGCGAGTAGTTGGCGAGAGCGGCCTTGGCGAGGTACTCCGGCGAGCTGCGATGCACTCCGGCGAGCTCAGTGGGCGAGACCTCCCGGCGAGGTGGGCGGAGCTCTCGGCGGGATGCAGTGCGAGCTGCTTCCGGCGAATGCGGGCGAGGTCCCCTTCCCAATCCTCAAAATCTCCTCGGCGGGATGCAGTGGCGGGCTGCTTTGGGTTTTTAATTCTCTCACTATTCTCTCTCTGCCTCACTCTCTCTATATTCTCTCAGCCTCTCGCTATCCTCTCTCTATATTCTCTGCCTCTCTCTCTATTCTCTCTATATTCTCTGCCTCTCTCTCTATTCTCTCTCTCCGCCTCTCTCTAAATTCTCTCTGCCTCTCTCTCTATACTCTCTCCTGCGGGAGTTAATGAGGGAAAAACTTTTCACTATTTTTCAATCACATAAAATGTACAACAACAAGCCTTTATATAGGCCAACATACCCAATACGAAAGCGACACGTGGCGCTTACATTCAATGCCACCCACACCAACTTTCTCTCTCTTCCGCCATAAACAAAAACTACATAAAAGCTTAAAAAAATTGTTGACCCGGTCAACAAAACAAATCCTGACAAACTCCCCCTCAAACTTGGCAGCTCATGCCGAGTTTGCCTTTGAGTCGTAGGAACGTCTCCACCTTCAAAGCCTTGGTGAAAATATCCGCAACCTGCTCACCGGTGGGGCAATACACCACTTCGACCGTCTTCAGCTCTACCTGCTCGCGAAGGAAGTGGTACCTCGTCTCGATATGCTTGCTGGGCCCATGCAGCACAGGATTCTTCGCGAGCTGGATGGCGGACATGTTATCCACTAACAATGTCGTTGGGCCATCCTGCGCATGATGTAACTCCCCCAGAAGGTTCCGTAGCCAGATGGCTTGGCAAGCGCATGATGCCGCTGCGATGTACTCCGCCTCGCAAGATGATAAGGCTATAGTAGCATGCTTCTTAGAACTCCACGAGAACGCCGCGGTTCCAATGTTGAACGCATACCCGGAAGTGCTCTTCCGGTCGTTCACATCTCCTCCATAGTCGCTATCCGAGTAGCCGACTAGCTTCAACTCTCCCGCAGATGAATACATCAAGCCATGGTCCCGGGTCCCGTTCACGTATCTCAGGATCCTCTTCGCCGCAGTGAAGTGGTCCTGCTTGGGCTCTTCCATGTACCTGCTCACGACCCCCACCGCATACATGATGTCCGGTCTGGTGAAAGTCAGATACCTTAGACTCCCAACCAGACTCTTGAACATGGTTGGGTCAACTCCTTCCTCCTTCGAGTCCTTCCTCAACTTGGTTCCGGGATCAGCAGGAGTGGAGATATGCTTGCTATTCTCCATCCTAAACTTCTTTAAGATCTCCTCCGCGTATTTCTTCTGCGCGATGAAGATCCCATCTTCTCTCTGCTGTACCTCAACTCCCAAGAAGTAGCTCAACTTTCCCAAGTCCGTCATCTCGAACTCCTCCTTCATCAGCCTCTTGAATTCTTCGAACATCGCAGGGTTGTTTCCGGTGAATATCATGTCATCCATGTATAGGCATAGGATCATGATATCCCCGTTCTTCTCCACCTTTATGTAGAGAGCATACTCATATGGGCACTTCGCGTAGCCATGCTTTTGGAGGAATGCATCTATCCTCCCATTCCAAGCTCTTGCCCCTTGCTTCAGCCCGTACAGTGCTTTTCTCAATTTGCACACCTTCTTATCCTGGCCCTTCACAACATACCCCGGAGGCTGCTCAATATACACATCCTACTCCAGGTAGCCATTCAAGTACGCCGCCACCGCATCCATTTGCATGATTGTCCACCCATAGTGAGCTGCCAGTGCGATGATCAACCTGATGGTGTCAATCCTCGCCACTGGGGCATAGAACCCGTCGTAGTCCACTCCTTGGACTTGCCTGTAGCCCTTCACAACGAGCCTAGCCTTGTGCTTCTCCACAGCTCCATCCTTGTTCTTCTTAATCTTGTAGACCCACTTTACCCCGAGGGGTTTGTGGCCTGCGGGTGGATCAACCAGCCTCCAAGTGTCATTCTTCTTTATGGAAGCTATCTCGGCATCCATTGTCGTCCTCCAAGATTTCTCCTGGGCGGCTTCGTCGTAGGAGTGCGGCTCGCAATCTGCCAACAAACAATATAAAGAGAAATTGTTAAGTGTCGGTGCCGTCTCCTCGTAAATCTCCTCCAACCTCCTCATCCTAGGTTGAGGACGGTCAGAGCTGCCTCGGCTAGTGCTCGCTCCACTAGGACTCCCTTCGTTTGTACTTGCTCCACTTGAGTAGGGGGTAGAAGCTCCCCCTGAACTCCCACTCGGTGGTGATGGTGGCTCAGCTCCACCAACCTCAGCTTCCGCTTCATGACCACCTTCTTCCTCATCATCAAAAAACATGCCCTTCATGTTCCTCATCTCCTCATCCCAGCTCCAGCAGCTGTCTTCTTCAAACACCACATCCCTCGAGACTATGGCCTTCCCAGTCACCGGGTTGTAAAACTTGTACGCCTTGCTCTCTGGAGCATAGCCCACGAAGCTGCACTTCTCGCTCTTATCATCGAGCTTCTTCCTCCTCTGGTCCGGGATGTGAGCATGAGCTACACACCTGAAGACCCTTAGGTGCTTCACACTCGGCTTCCAGCCGCTCCATGCTTCAAACGGTGTCTTGAACTTCACACTATTTGTGGGGCATCTGTTTAGTAGATACACCGCACATTGCACTCCTTCCGCCCAGAACATCTTCGGTAGCCCCTTCTCCTTCACCATGCTCCTCGCCATGTTCATGATGGTGAGGTTCTTCCTCTCTGCCACTCCGTTCTGCTGCGGTGAGTATGCTGCTGTCAGTTGGTGTGATATTCCATTCTCCTTGCAGAAATTATCAAACAGCCTCGAGGTGTACTCCCCACCTCGATCTGTCCTCAGCACCTTCAATGGTTGCCCACTCTCCTTCTCGGCCATTGCCTTAAACTCCTTAAACTTGTCCAGGGCCTCAGACTTCTCTCTCAGAAAATACACCCAGCACTTCCGACTATAGTCATCCGTGAAGGTGATGTAGTACTTGCTTCCGCCTATTGAGGTGGTCTCAAACGGACCCGCAATGTCCGAGTGAACCAGTTCAAGTTGCCGCCTTGCTCTCCAGGACTTTCCTCCTTCAAATGTCTGCCTCTTGAGCTTCCCGTTCGTGCACGCCTCACATACCTTCTGCAGAGGGGAGATCATAGGCAGGTCTGCCACCATCCTGGAGTGGGATAGTAGCTTCAACCCTGTGAAGCCCAAATGCCCCATCCTATGGTGTCATAGTCATGCTTCTTCCTCTTCCTTTGTTCTCGCGAGACAAGCTGTCTCTTGAGCATCCATCTTCAGCGTGAAGAGACGGTTTGCAGTCATCTTCACCTTTACTACCTCCTTCCCTTGATCATTCTTCATTGCCAGATACCCATCCTTCATCTGCACGCAGTATCCTCTCTCCACTAGCTGCCCAATGCTTAAGATGCTGGTTTTCAACCCTGGCACATAGTACACATCATTCAAGTGTACTCTCTCCCCGTTCAGTTTCACTACCACCAGGCCCTTTCCTTCCAAAGAAATCTTCGAAGCATCCCCGAAACTCACTTCACCCCCACTGGGTTCAAGGTTAGAGAACATCTCCTTGTCTCCACACATGTGGTTGCTCGCCCTTGTGTCCAGGTACCACACTTCATTCCTTCCTTCTTCCACACCTCGGTAGGTTAAGAACTTCATTGGGTCTCCACCCCCAGCGTTGTTCCCATTGTTCCTAGCCTCCGCATAATGGTTGGCTTCTTCTCTCTTCCTGGGTGCCCAGCAGTCATAGCTCATATGCCCAAATTTGTTACAGTTGTAACACTGTACCTGGGACGTATCTCCTCGGCCTCTTCCTCGGCCTCTTCCTCTTCCTCTTCCTTCTTGCCAACCTCCTTAAGGTCGCTCCGCCTCTCTTTGGAAACCTTGGTTCCTTCCTTGATCTCTACCTCCTCTTCTACCTCGGCCTCTGCTTTGGTGACCTCGGCCACGCTGGCCGCCTCCTCTTCCTGAGCTTTCCCCAAAGTTCAACTGGGTCTGGAATACTTTTCCCAAGCCACTCGCTTCTTCATCATCCTGCAACATTCTGTACTCATGAGCTTGCAATGAGCCTACAAGCTCGTCTACGGTCATCTGGGTGAGGTCCTTTGACTCCTCAATCGCCACCACTACATGACGAAACTTCTTGGACATAGATCTCAACAACTTCTCCATAAGGCTCACATCATCGATCGTCTCCCCATTGCGCTTCATCTCATTTGTGAGTGTCCGCAGACGGGTCACAAAATCTCCGACCTTCTCCGTGGCCTGCATTCTCAACATTTCATATTCACCCCTGAGGGACTGCAGCTTCACTTTCTTCGCCTTGTCCACTCCTTGCATGGAGCGTTGCAACACTTCCCATGCTTCCTTTGAGCTCACAGCTTCTGAGATCTTCTCGAACGTAGCTTCATCGACTCCTTGGTATAACGTGAACAGTGCCTTCTTATCTTTCTTTCTTGCTTCCCTCAATGTTGTCTTCTGGGCATTGGTCAACGCCGCTTCTGCCTCGGCAGTAAGCTCTTCATACCCATCTTCAACGATCTCCCATAACTCCTTCGAAGCTAGTAGCACTTTCATCTGAATGCTCCAATTACCGTAATTGGTCTTTGTCAACTTGGGGACTTGTCCCGGCATGGCTCCTCCAAACTCCATCTCGACTTGTCACTTAACGTTCTGAGCCAACTCCTAGGGGATCGAACCTGGCTCTGATACCACTTGTCGGAACTGCGAATGGGTTCTGCTGACCTCCCTCAAATGCAACTACAACCCCACCAGATCTCCTCCCCGCGAGATCAACACCGGCGAGAGCCTACTCCGGCGAGACCCTTCAGCGAGCACTCCTAGCGCGAGATCCACCTGTGCGAAATCCTTCCGACGCGAGCTTGTCCGACGAGTAGTTGGCGAGAGCGGCCTTGGCGAGGTACTCCGGCGAGCTGCGATGCACTCCGGCGAGCTCAGTGGGCGAGACCTCCCGGCGAGGTGGGCGGAGCTCTCGGCGGGATGCAGTGCGAGCTGCTTCCGGCGAATGCGGGCGAGGTCCCCTTCCCAATCCTCAAAATCTCCTCGGCGGGATGCAGTGGCGGGCTGCTTTGGGTTTTTAATTCTCTCACTATTCTCTCTCCGCCTCACTCTCTCTATATTCTCTCAGCCTCTCTCTATCCTCTCTCTATATTCTCTGCCTCTCTCTATTCTCTCTCTATATTCTCTGCCTCTCTCTCTATTCTCTCTCTCCGCCTCTCTCTCTAAATTCTCTCTGTCTCTCTCTCTATACTCTCTCCTGCGGGAGTTAATGAGGGAAAAACTTTTCACTATTTTTCAATCACATAAAATGTACAACAACAAGCCTTTATATAGGCCAACATACCCAATACGAAAGCGACACGTGGCGCTTACATTCAATGCCACCCACACCAACTTTCTCTCTCTTCCGCCATAAACAAAAACTACATAAAAGCTTAAAAAAATTGTTGACCCGGTCAACAAAACAAATCCTGACAAAATGCACCCCCAATGTGATTTTTCTTGGCAGGGGAAAGGAGGTGGCTAGCCTTAGGCTCTGTTTGGCACAGTGGTGACGATCATAAATGCATGAGTTAAACCTGTTGTTTTGATGCTCCACCGGACCGGTCCAGCTGGCTGGACCGGTTGAGTTTTTATTATTTGATTTTTTATACATATATATAAGCTTGCACAGGAGAGGAATACCCCGATTCCTTTTTTCTAACCTAACCGAGAGCAGAGAGGGCACGGCGACATCGAGCGGAGAGGCGGCATCGGGAGCGGCGATCGGGAGAAGAAAGAAGAGGCGAGCAGCGGGCTTCCTTCTCCGACGATAGTCGGAGATCCGGCGGCAGTGTCACAGGAGGAAGAGGGAGCGGCGACCAAGGCTCATCCCGAGCTCGGCATCTTGCGATCGGGTTCAGCTTCGGGAGAAAATTCGTAGCGGCGACGATCGATCGGGAGAGGCGGCATCGGGCGAAGGAGCAGCGGCTTCGGGAGCAGCGATCGAGCGCGGTTCGGGGGCTTCTTCTCCGGCCAAGATCGAGCGACAGCGTGCTCTTCTTCTCCGGCGACAGCGGTGCAGCAGCGATTCCGATCTAGGGCTACGTAGGTCCGGCGATCCTTGGGATCCGGCAGTGGCAAGATCGGGCAGAGCCGGCTTCTTCTCCGACATTCTTGGGCCGGCGGTTCTTCTCAGGCAGCAGCGGCGGCAGATCTTGCAGGCGAACGGTGGTTGACGGAGGCGGCGGAACATTGATCGGAGTTCCGATCTAGTGCACGGCAGCGGCATCGGCTCCATCTCCGGTGAAGGAGAGGGGAGATCCACGGCAGCGGCAGGTGCAGGTTTCTTTCTTCGTTGGCTCCGGCGATTCAGCGGCGGCGGCAACTCCGGCGGTGGAAGAGGGCATAAGGCTGCGGTTCCTTCATCTTGAAGAGGGCAGCGGCTTTCTTGGCCGGAGGACAGCGACGCGTGGCAGAGGGAAGATCGGGTTACCCGATTTTGGGCACCATCGGCGCATCAGGTTCATCTCCAGCGTGTGACAGCGGCTTGGCCGGCTGTATCCAGGGAGGAGAGGGGGCTCACGGCGGTGGCTGGGTGCAGATTCTGGAGGCGGCGATCAGATTCAGATCCAGGCTCCGATTGGCCAGTTTTGCGGCCGGCATAGGGGAGTTTTCTTCCCTCTTTCCTTTTCTTTGTTGTTCTTTATTTCCTATTTTAGGTTAGTGTCGATCCGTTGAGGATCGGTTAGTGGCTGTGTTGTAATCGAATATTTTTTCGCTTAGTGGATCCGGCGCACTCTCCCCGTGGATGTAGGAGTTAACTCCGAACCACGTATATCTCTTGTCGTCTGTGTGTTTTTTCTGTGTTTTGGAAACTTGAACTGTTGGATTGGTGCGCGCCATTATTTGCTCAAAGATTTTTGCTTCCGTTGCTATTGTCCGCGACGAGTTCCGTACTCGCGGGCAGGTGCCAGTTGCACAACAATTGGTATCAGAGGGAGGTTCGACCTTCGGATCAGTGAGCAAATTCAATGGCGGCCAAATTCGAGGTTCCAAAATACGATGGGCGGATCGATTTCGGTCTTTGGCAAAAGCGCATAAAGGCCGTACTCGTTCAGCAGAGTCTTCACAAGGCACTCCTTGGAAAGGAGAAGGCTAAGGTGAAAGGCGACGACGAGTGGGATGAGTTGGACCTCAAGGCCATCAGCACCATACAACTGTGTTTGGCAGACGAGGTCATGTACAACGTTATCGAGGCGGAAACTACAGTGGACTTGTGGAGGAAGCTCGAGGAGCTCTACATGTCCAGGTCACTCACGAACAAGTTGTACGTGAAGAAGCAGTTGTACATCTTGAGGATGTCCGAGGGAACGCAGTCGTTGGACCATATGAATGTGTTCAACAAGCTGATATCCTAGTTGTGGAGTATGGATGTGAAGGTCGAGGAGGAAGACCAGGCTCTTCTCCTCTTGTCCTCACTCACGAGGTCGTTCGATCATTTAGTTACCACCATCTTGTATGGGAAGGATACCCTTAAGATGGAGGAAGTGGTGACGATGCTTCTCTCTAATGAGAAGAGGAGCAGTTCCGGATCGAGTGCGAGCGAGGGTCTGCTCGTGAAGAGCAGAGACCCATCCCAAGGGAGATCGAGAGGGGGAGGAAAGGAGGATGATCGACCTAGGTCCAGGGGTAGGTGTTACTACTGCAAGGAGGAGGGGCATTGGAAGGCCAACTGCCCAGTGAGGAAACTCAAGGGCAAAGTATCTGTGCCTCAGCAGGCTGCAGTGACATCTGAGTGCATGAGCGATGATGACGTTCTACACGTTTCACAAAGCCGCGACGTGGTAGTCAGGACCACAGATTCCTGGATCATGGATACAGGATGTTCGTTCCACATGTGCCCGAACATTGAATGGTTCTCCAGTATTAGGCACTGTGGAGGTGGTCATGTTCGGATGGGGAACCGGTCAGAGTGCGAGATATCTGGAGTCGGGAGCATCAGGATTAGGATGTTCGATGGAGTGGTAAGGACCCTCACCGACGCTCGGTATGTGCCCGAGTTGAGGAAGAGCTTGCTTTCTCTAGACACTCTGGAGGCTGCCGGGTATTCTTATACCAGTAGCAGCAGGTATTTGGAGGTCAGGAGAGGCGCACAGACAGTCTTGAAAGGAGAGCGTTCCGGATCGCTCTATAGACTGATTGGCGCCACGATTGCCAGGGGAGATGCGAGGAGAGAGGTCAGACCGTCTCACGAGCTACTGGATACGGTAGCATATGCATTTCAGGCGATCTCCTCAGTTCGCGATTCCTTCGATAGAGCTTTAGAGAGCAGAGACCGTTCTCAGCGAAAAGCTAGGAAGGACCAGCGGAGGAGCGGGGCAGGATTTGTGGCAAGGGCGTGTGCACGGAGAGAGGACCTTGGCGGAGGTAGGATCTTCGCAGCCGTAGAGGAGACGGGTAGAGAGTCATCTCAGGAGTACCCAGACACCGCGAGAGGAGACATCAGGCTCAAAGGTCTCACCGAGGAACTTAGGATCACTCAGGAGAAGGTGGAATTGCACAGTGAGAGTTCGAGTGCGATTCGTCTTGCAGTAGACCCGGTCTATCGTGCAAGGACGAAGCACGTCGACGTGCGTCACCGGGAGTTGAGGGAGTTTGCTCGAGGTGGAGGCGTGATGTTGCGGGAGATTCCTACGGAGGAATGCGTTGCGAGCATGCGGGAGAAATCAGTGAGGCGAGTCAAGTTTGACTTGACTCAGACTGTTGCACGTTGATCGTGCCGGCCCCAGGGAGAGGAGGCTTGTAGTCGCCAGTAGGGGTCTGTGTGTTTTATGCGGTATTAGCGTTCGTGGAGCATCAAGGTGGAGATTGTTGTTTTGTTGCTCCACCGGACCGGTCCAGCTGGACCGGTCCGGTTGAGTTTTTATTATTTGATTTTTTATACATATATATAAGCTTGCACAGGAGAGGAATACCCCGATTCCTTTTTTCTAACCTAACCGAGAGCAAAGAGGGCACGACGGCATCGAGCGGAGAGGCGGCATCGGGAGCGGCGATCGGGAGAAGAAAGAAGAGGCGGGCGGCAGGATTCCTTCTCCGGCGACAGTCGGAGATCCGGCGGCAGTGTCACAGGAGGAAGAGGGAGCGACGACCAAGGCTCATACCGAGCTCGGCATCTTGCGATCGGGTTCGGCTTCGGGAGAAAATCCGCAGCGGCGGCGATCGATCGGGAGAGGCGACATCGGGCGAAGGAGCAGCGGCTTCGGGAGCAGCGATCGAGCGCGGTTCGGGGGCTTCTTCTCCGGCCAAGATCGAGCGACGACGTGCTCTTCTTCTCCGGCGACAGCGGTGCAGCGGCGATTCCGATCTAGGGCTACGTAGGTCCGACGATCCTTGGGATCCGGCAGTGGCAAGATCGGGCAGAGCCGGCTTCTTCTCCGGCATTCTTGGGCCGGCGGTTCTTCTCAGGAAGCAGCGGCGGCAGATCTTGCAGGTGAACGGTGGTTGACGGAGGCGGCAGAAGATTGATCGGAGTTCCGATCTAGTGCACGGCAGCGGCATCGGCTCCATCTCCGGTGAAGGAGAGGGGAGATCCACGGCAGCGGCAGGTGCAGGTTTCTTTCTTCGTTGGCTCCGGCGATTCAGCGGCGGCGGCAACTCCGGCGGTGGAGGAGGGCATAAGGCTGCGGTTCCTTCATCTTGAAGAGGGCAGCGACTTTCTTGGCCGGAGGGCAGCGACGCGTGGCAGAGGGAAGATCGGGTTACCCGATTTTGGGCACCAGCGGCGCATCGGGTTCATCTCCAGCGTGTGACAGCGGCTTGGCCGGCTGTATCCAGGGAGGAGAGGGGGCTCACGGCGGTGGCTGGGTGCAGATTCCGGAGGCGGCGATCAGATTCAGATCCAGGCTCCGATTGGCCAGTTTTGCGGCCGGCATAGGGGAGTTTTCTTCCCTCTTTCCTTTTCTTTGTTGTTCTTTATTTCCTATTTTAGGTTAGTGTCAATCCGCTGAGGATCGGTTAGTGGCTGTGTTGTAATCGGATATTTTTTCGATTAGTGGATCCGGCGCGCTCTCCCCGTGGATGTAGGAGCTTAACTCCGAACCACGTATATCTCTTGTCGTCTGTGTGTTTTTTCTGTGTTTTGGAAACTCGAACTGTTGGATTGGTGCGCGCCATTATTTGCTCAAAAATTTTTGCTTCCGTTGCTATTGTCCGCGACGAGTTCCGTACTCGCGGGCAGGTGCCAGTTGCACAACATAAATCATCATTCATTAAGGATCACCTAACAAACATCATCCGTTTGAACATAAAAGTGGATGAAGTTCCTTAAGTGAGTGTTAACCAATGACAAATTAAACCCCATGGTCATAACCGCCACCACAGTGCTAAACTGAGCCTTGTGTTTTTTGGAGTGTATGGGGAGATATCATTGCAGATTTGCAACAAAAACTGTTGAAGGTTGAAGTCTTTAGGAAAATCTGTGAGAAGGGTGGAGTAAGCAGCGGGGATAGTGAGGGTCTCATTGAAGAAACCAATATAAATGTTGAATTGACGCAACATATTGTCGTGCCCAGCCTAGAGGTAGTGGTAGGAGGATAAGAATTAAATGGCGAGTTCAAAATATTCAGGCTCATAAATGGCAAATAAAACTTCTCACCCTGGTGCAGAAAAACACTCGGTCACACCCACAAGTCACAGCGTGGCACCAGGGTGCGACCAGCCAGAAAATCTGTCTGACCGTTCAGAGCTTGCGTATTGACTGTGCAGAGAAGTCACGGCTTGATGTCAGGCCGTGACATTGAGGGTGACCCATTCACTTGCTGGCCAGAGCATGGCCTTATAATGGTGGTGTGGCCCAATCACAGGTTGGCCAAAGAGGTGCTAGGCCATCAGAGCGAGTCTTAACCTTAAAGACCCACTTGCAAGTAATAGGAACAACATCAGGTGAAAGATGAACAAACTCTCATGTACGAGTTTGCTCAAGCGCCTCCAGCTCAGCAGACATAGCAATGCCTTCTTAATATGGAATACATCATTAATTGGGTTTCCTTGTTGGTTAACAGCTTAAAGTTGATCAATTTACATTAAATTATACCAACATTTAATTAGTTAAGTGCAGGTTTAATTTTCCTTCAATAAAACACTGCTTACAAGAAGGAAATACAACCAAATATTGATTACATTAAACAATTAAGTTAACCTTTTATTCAACAATGCCTTCTTTTTAGCAAACATCTACAATGCCGGTTACAAAAGAACAAATTGAATTAATTTGAATAAGGAAAAACCTAACCATCTCTTGATTGCTTATTCTTCCCATCATATACAATCAATCAGGGTGGCTACTAACAGATTACTGATCCCGCGCTCTAAGTGTTCTCGTCGACCACTTCTTCATCAGCCCACCTGTGTTTAACTTGTCTTATTACAACAAAACATTCTGCATCACTGGTGACCAGTTGCTTAGTTCCATTGGCACATCAGTTTGAATAAGCCCTACCTCAAGGAAACTCTCAAACTGATAAGAAGGCTCAACTACAACTTGATTCATTGATTCACCTGTTTCACAAAATCAATGACATTAGGCAGGGTTATTTAGAATCATTAATGTCATTGCATGATTTTTTTTGGGAGGGTGTTTACCAGGAACTCCACTCTAAGTTTGAAAAACTACAAATTGCACCCATCTTATTATTGAAATTACAAAAACCTCTCCTGAAGTTTACATTTCATAACATCTACAACAACATTCAAGCCTTTATCCCACTATAGTGGGGTCGGCTATATGGATCCTTTGTCGTCATTGTGCCCTATCTTTTGTCATTATCTCACTAATGCCTAAGTACATCATGTCTTTCCTTAAAGTTTCATTCCAAGTCTTTATTGGTCTACCCCTCCCTCGTTTAACATGCCTAGTGACTAGACTCTCACAACTCCTAACAGGTGCCTCTAATGGTCTCCTTTGTACGTGTCCAAACCATCTTAGACGAGTTTCTCGCATTTTCTCTGCAATTGGTGCTACTCCTGTCTTATCTCTGATACTTTCATTCCTAATTTTATCCAATCTCGTGTGTCCGCACATCCACCTAAGCATTCTCATCTCCACAACTCCCATTTTTTGCTCATGTACACAATTCACTTCCCAACACTCAGAACCATAGAGTAGAGCAGGTCTAATTGCAGTACGGTAAAACTTTCCCTTAAGTTTTAGTGGGACATTACAATCACATAAGATCCCTGACGCGTCTCTCCACTTCAACCAACCCGCTTGGATTCTCTGTGTCACATTTCATAACATCTATGCACAAAAAAAACTCCCTTGAGTACATTTTCTAGGGGATATTTTGTGCAGGGATGTTATGAAATATGAACTTCATGGGAGACAAATGTTATGTTTTGTAACATTCAGGAGATGTTTTTGTAATTTCAATAATAAGAGGTGTGTTATCTATAATTATGCTAAATTTCAAGAGAAATTTTGGTAATTATTCATTTTTTTGATAAAACTCAGAATCTATTTTCAGATAAGGAAATCAGTTAGTTTAAGAACCTTGCAATGGAAGGCTGATCTCATCTAAACTATTCCAGCGTTTATATGCATCTATTACTAGCTGCTCCACAATGGCCTGCCCAAGTATTGCAAGCATGATGATTTAGTTAGTAGAGGAATTAAGGCTAAGATTCAAAGCTAATAATGCATATGCATGATTGAACATTCAAATTTGTACCCTGGATGGCATGCTGAGGTCTTTCAATGTGCATGAGATCCCGTCAATCTCGATGCTCACAACTTCGCAAATAGGATTCAATACGACGGCATATTGAGGACCGTTGTGCACGTATAGCTTATCACCCAGCGGGCACGTCCTAGCATGATTGAGAGTCGCGTCCCAGCTTCGATCAGGCATCCCAACTATCTGCATTCTCACGGGTCAGACCAAAGAAACACAGTTATAACCATTCATTGTTATAGAAATCTAAGTGTTGATCAACAACAGAAAGCTACTTCAATTCATGCATACTTTTCGCAGTCCAGCAGCATCAACAACAGAAAGCTTCAAGAAATCTTGCACAGTATTTATGTTTTCTGCCGCCAGTCTCTTGTGGAAGACTCCATCCTTACCAATCTTCTCAATCCTCCAGACCTCATCACCAAGTGCTGGGGGATGGTGCTTCTTATATGCTGTAAAGTTATTGTAAATTTAACTGGTTAGTCGGATAAGCCAGCCAATGGTGGCATATAAAAGTTTTTGCGCATACAAAAAGAAGGTTTTTGGTACATTGCACCCTCGAAATACAGCTTTTTGTACTTTGCATTCCGAATCTATAAAATTGACATTTTGCACCCTCCAATTACCGATTTCTGGCACTTTGCACTCCTAGGCCGAAATTTCAAGGGTATTTAGGTCGGTACAACACGAAAATGCTCATGTAAGGATATTTAGGTCCGGGCAGTACCAATAACACCGGGTGCGAAGTATCAAAATGAGCATTTTTGGTGCTGCCCAGACCTAAATACCCTTGAAATTTCGGCCTGGGGGTGCCATGTGCACAAAATCAGTAATTAGTGATGGTGCAAAGTGCCAATTTTAAAAATTCAGAATGCACAGTGCCAATTTCGGCTTGGGAGTGCAAAGTGCAAGAAACCGGTAATTAGGACTGACGGTGCAAATTGCCAATGTTTAAGATTCAGTTTGCACGGTGCCAATAACCCATATTTCCGGAGTGCAAAGTGCCAAAGATCCTGCAAAAAAACTGAGATTTTTTCTAAAACGAAGACTTACATTCTCCACGGTGATCCTTAACCATGAAGCGACTGGTCACCGCCTCTCGAATGCTCAAATATTTCTGATTCCCTTGCAACGCCTTAACGCCGATTCTGAAGTGCCTGCTTTTGATCCAGCTGGAGTTATCAGTGAATTTTAGATCATGGATAGAGGCTGCTCCATCTTTGAGGGTGATAACATTATCTCCAGCAAGCAGTGGCCTTTTTCCTTTCCTTTCTTTTACAATATTGCGGTTGAAATCAACACTTGACCAGCTTTCACATTCATCAAAAGGAAAATCCCCATCAAGAACAACTGTCTCCACTTTGATTGATGGAGGAATTATTTCTTGAGGCCTCTTCCCCGCGTGAGCATCTACAAGGAGAATCTCCAAGGGGAAACCATCCTCGTCTTCTAACCTGTTCTCAGTGAATATTGGGAGAGATGGTGGCTTCTTGAAGATGAGTTGCAGTTTGGAAGATGGTCTTGCCTTCTCCATAATCATTTGAGGGGATCTAGCAGACAAAGCCTTTGATTAATTAAGGAGTTTTATGCCAAATTTTGATCTTTTGTAAAGAAGATATGTGTATGCATATTAACGGTTCTTTGGCACTTTGGATCTTCGAAATATGAGTTATTGGCATTTTGTACCTCAAATCTTTAAAATTGACACTTTGCACACTCGAATTACCGATTTCTGTCACTTTGCACTCCTAGGCCGAAATTTCAAGAGTATTTAGGTCCGAGCATCACCAAAAATGCTCATTTTGATACTTTGCATCTCAGATTATTGGTGCTGCATGGACCTAAATACCCTTAAAATTTCGGCATTAGGGGTGCAAAATGCCAGAAATCGAAAACTGAAGGTGCAATTTTCCAATTTTAAAGATTGGGAATGCAAAGTGTAAAAGGGATCCGCTCAAAGTATTCTACGAATACCACATCTATGTATGGAATGAGTATTTATAGTACTTCCAGCGTAGAGCAAGACCCTAGTATGACACGAACCCGTAAGCCTATTCCGAGTCAGTCCAACACATGAACAAACATATATATAAATATCTAACACAAAGTGCTAAAAACTACTATATTAACAGTAAGTTTGCAGGTAAAAGTTAACATTTTTATCCATTTCTTACCTCTGCGACAAACAAGCACGATGAAGTAGCCCTCGTTCTACCTCTTCTTGTACCTAATCAAAACAATTAAACATGAATCAGACACTTGAAGAAGAAAGGCAAGTTCTTTGAGAGAAGAAACTGATATGGTACTCCTCATACCACTCTGCGCACCAGAGGCTCCAGTGCTAGGCAAAAATTTTGTATAGATTTCGCCACCACTGCTTCCCTGATAACCCTGTGATAATAATAATACATGCGCCTGTCATGACTGTGTTCAGAAAAGAGGGAATTTTGACTGCTGAAAGTTGAAATTACTGTTACTGACATGGTGAATGAACGCAAAGATCTCATTTTTTTGCCCTCTGGTTTGTCATGAATATTTTGAGGATCCTCGCAGAGCCTCTTCATAGCCATTACTTCTTTGAAAAAAAAAACAAGGTAGCTGGAAGTTGCAGTTAAATGAAAGTGCCCATGATTGGTCTTATAAGGAAGATGAATATGGAAAGTTTCAGTGAGAAGTTGCTTAGAAGTTGCTTAGAAGTTGCTGGGAAGCTGCACTGAATGTATGCAGAGAGACTTTAAGTAGAGAGGTCTTTGCTCAAAGGAGAGGACTTGGGGAAGAGCTGGAAATTTTGCAGTAGCTTTGCGCGTTTTGATAATGTCTTTGAAATGATCTCACATTTACTTTTAGTCAACGCCTGCACTATAATAATATTTTAAGGTGATTGTTAACCGCAACCCGTAATTCGCTAGTCGCATCCCAAAATCTTCCAATTTTTCGCGTCTTTTCGAAATATGTCTTGTACATATAATTTCAGGAAAAGTGTTCAACACGAAAGTTGTAGATCTCGTCGATATCTACAACTTGACGAGATCTACAACTTTCATGTTGAACACTTTTCCTGATATTGTATGTACAAGGTGTATTTTGAAAAGGCGCGAAAAATTAGGAAATTTTGGGGTGCGACTAGCAGAATAACGGGTTGCGGTTAACAATCACCTATAGTAATGATCTAGATATTAAAAAAAATAATATGATATTTGATACAACAACAATTGAAAATATATATCTCTTCGTAAGGAAAAAAAATTTAGGTGAGTTATCCTCACCTATAATTACGTGCGAGAATAAATAGCAAAATTTAGACCCCACTCTTCAATCATTCTAAAAAATTGGGCGGGATTTTCAGGCCCAAAATTTTTTCGGATTTCACCGCCTGCAGAACAATGAAACACTACTCTCCCCCCCCTCCCAACAAATCATGGCTTCATCCTTCTCCTTTGGCGAACCATTACACCGTCTGTCCTCTTCCGACGAACCATTACACCGTCTATTCTCCTTCCCAGCAAATCTCGGCCTCATCCTTCTCCTTCGGCGAACCATTGCACCGTTTGTCCTCCTCCGACGAACCATTACACCGTCTATCCTCCTCCCCAACAAATTTTGGCCTCATCTTTCTCCTCTGCCGAACTATTACATAGACGCGATGAGAGTTTCTTGCACATTGTCGTACATTTGCGAGGAAATAGATATGAAGGTGTAAGATCTGCATTCTGAGAAAGTTGATCACTTGATCATCCATATAACCCGATGCATAATATTTTTCATGAATGTAGTGTAGTTTATTTTAGAAAATCTTTCTGAGCACGATACATCAGTATTTAATATGATGTTGTTCTTATATACTGTTGTATTTAACTGTTCTAAGAAATAAAATATGTAAACTTAAGACGGTATTGCATTAGCTGATTGCTATGTTGCGAAAAAATATATGATGCTAATTACCAATATTTTTTGTTCAAATACAGGAAAGTAGGGTTGAAACTGATTTTCATAGACTTCATTATGATGATAAGGAAACAAATACACAATCTGAGAAAATTGAACATGCTTCTCAGACGGTATGTTACAACAAAAATTTATCATAATTTCTGAGTTTTATCTAGCAAATGCACTATGAGCTCATATTTGAGACTTTTACTACAGTGTCGTAAATAAATTTGCATTATTTTTCTATGCAGGGATGTAAAGATGCAAGAGTTTTTCGTGCAGTTCATTCTGATGAAGAAGCATACACAATGTATGCTGAGTATGCTAGAAATATTGGTTTAGGTATCCGAAAATAACATATTTATTATTGGAGTCATACAAGGATTATAAAGGGCCGTGAATATTGTTACGCGAAAGCCAGTTATAAGGTTTTGAAGGCGGGGCTGAGGTGCAAAGGAAGTTTCACAAACTTGATACTCGAATCGGATGTTTGGCGTGCCTACACTTTACAACTGATCAAAAAGGGAAGAACTGGAAGACTACTAGCTCCATTGGTGGATACACACTTGTCGAGAACGCATCGTCATATATTTGATCATCAAGCAACGCTTATTAAGAATATGATGAGAGCCGGTATTAGACTCGTTTATGCATATAACTTTTTAGCAAATGAAGTTGACAGTGTTCAAAATATGAGATTCTCTAAAACAGATGTGTATAAATATGCACATCGAGAGAAAAGAGCACTAATAAAGAATGGGGATGCAACACGATTGTTGGAAATATTCAAAGAAATACTGTGTGAGGATAACATGTTCTCTTTTGATGTGCGGACAGATGACCATAACCGGTTGCATACTTTCTTTTGGATTGATGGTCATAGAAAACTTGATTATGATTATTTCAGAGATGTAATTATATTCGACACCACCTATTTGATGAATGTTGAAATCGAAAACTCGGTCTCCTGTGGAGTTCACCCTTGGGAAAGGAGTGATCGCGCACCTATTTCTCTCATACAAGCCAAATAACAAAAAGAAATGAGAACTGACCCAAGGGCTCGGCGCGGAGGTCCCACCACACACCCGGAAGATCTTAGTGTGTTTCCCCTCCTTAGCCAAAGGCCGAGCTAAGGTTACCTCAGAAAGCGCAAGAAGATCTGAACACTAGTAAACATGCCTTTTGAGGTGCCCCTTGGATCATATTTATAGTTTTCTGAAAACAGCCTGCAAATAGCCAACCTCCGCTGTTTTGAACAGCTATATGCAGCCCAACTGGGTCTGTCAACAACGTAACTTCGTTGTTCTAACAGGCTATAGGCAGACCAGTAGGGGCAAAAATGGTAAAAAAACATCATAAGTCGCTAGGAGAGTGGCCCCCTGAAGCCTCTGCTCGCCTGGGGCGGCGAGTACAGGCTTGGCTGGCCCTACTGGGACTCGATGTGTACGGGCCCGACTGGCCCTACTCGCCAGCTCCACTGGGCGAGTGCGAGCCTTTTGGCTTTATTCTCCCCTGATGATTCCACCTCGCTTGGGCGAGCTTGGGGATGCCGAGCTCTGGCCCCTTGAGCACTCGCCCGGGACTTGGACTGCATGATCCTGCGGGTCGGCTTTGAGAAATTGAGCACGGCGAATGCTGAGCTCCGTTCGATGAACGTCGAGCTCCGTTCGACGAACTGAGTGGACTGGGCGGGCTTCTCTCAACGCCAAGGTAGAAGGGCGTTGAGTGTCTGGACTTCGTTCAACGCTGAGGCAGAACAGCGTCGAGTGTATGGACTTCACTCAATGCTGAGGCAGAACGACATCGAGTGTCTGGACTTCACTCAACGCTAAAGGCAGAATGACATTAAGTGTCTGAACTTCACTCAACACTAAAGGCAGAATGACGTTGAGTGTCTGGACTTCACTCAATGCTAAGGGCATAACGGCTTTGAGTGTCTGGACTTCACTCAACGCTAAGGGCAGAACGGCGTTGAGTGTCTGGAATTCACTCAACGCTAAGCCAGAATGGCGTCAAGTGTCTGGACTTCACTCGCAGCTTGAAACTCTAGATAATCGCCCGTGAGACCCGTCGCCCCCCTTTTGGACCCTAGGGCTGTACTCGCCGAGGCCAAACTCGCCAGCTCGCGCCCCTCCCCACAGCAACCTCCTACCGGGACTGCGGGAGGCATTAAAGCCATCCCCGTGCCGGGCTTCAACGTCCTCTCACCAAAAACACAATGTACGGGCCTCGACAAGAATCTGAAGCTATCCCCTACCTGCACTTTCTTGGGGGTGCCGAGCTCGTCGGGTAAGCTGGCCTTCGCCGGTTCCTATCCTATAATTTTTCTGGAGTACTCGCCCTTCATACTGATGCTTCAGTCTTTGCATCTCTTCCCAACCAGTCTGAGGCTGAAGAATCTTCAGGGCCAATCCGCTAATCACCCATCCCTTCTACAAGCTTGCTAGACTCCTTTTTGGGTTCCGAAGTGGAGAACGACGAGCTGACGAGGAGGGGGATCAGGCTCTTCAAGAAGCTGGTGCGCAGGCTGCGCCAAGTGCGGGAGGAAAACGAAGCTCTGCAGTGCGACTACGTGCTGCTCGCGGATGAGGTGAGTGGCAACCCAGCAGGCGAGGCGATGCCCCCTTCCCGTCTTTTGGATGAGATCGATGAAGGCCTCCTGGTCGCCCAGAGGAACTCGGGGCAGATTCGCGAGTTCCTCAGCTCGCGACGACTTGCGGGGCGGGGGATACGAGGCCGTGGTAGATAGAAATGACTCCATTGCTGAGCCTACCGGCACTCGCCCCTTGCCCCCTCAGCTTGCACATCCTATTCCTTTTTCTTGTGCACTTGATTTCTTTGAACTATTTTCTCCCCCTGGTCCGTGATAACTTAGAATATTTTTTAAATTCCAATGTTGATATTTGAATAACATATCGCCCCTTATATTCAGCTTGACATGTGATGGGGTAAGTCATAGAAGTCGGCAAGCTGGGGCAGGCGAGCTGGATTGATCGGTCAACTCAGCCTCACATTTCTTTTTCAATAAATAGGTCCCCTCACCAACCCTATACCACCGCCTTTACTGCCTTCATAATCCTTCTTCTCGCTTTCCCCCCTCTTTTCATACTCGCACTTTTAGCCTTCACGCGAGCATGGGTGTTGAAGTTGGTGACCGGGCGGTCTGGCTGTCTGTCTTGGCAGGTTGAAGGCCGCGCGGTCTGGCGGTTTGTCTCAGCCAGCTTGGAGACCGGGCGGTCTAGCGGTCTTCCCTGTCGATCTCTCTTCTTCTCTTGTGGTAGCCGTGCGGTTAGACCTTCTGTCTAACCGTGCGGCTTGTGCAGTTTATTTTGTATAGTCCGCTTAGTCCTGTAAATTTTTAGTCACACATATCTTATTTGTATTCTCTCATCTCTCCTCCATTCTATATAAGGGAGGGCATACCTTTGTAATAGATACCTTTTTCCGATAATAAAGTTTCACTTTAAAACCATTTCGGCTTGTTTTTGTTCGGTTCTTACATGGTATCAGAGGACTCGATCTACTCCTCCTGATTCTGTGTCTTCCTGTCCGCGCATCTTGTCGTGAAGGTTTGCATCCTGTCCGTACGGCCTCTTCCTCTCCTTATTGCTGCCCTCTATGTGCGCGACTTTTTGTCTCTTCTAAGTCGCCGCCTCTTCTCGCAGCGCCCTATTTTGTCCTGCTTCTGTTCGCGCGGCCTGTCCTCTAGCCGTTCGACTTCTTCCCCTCTGCTTGTGTCTGCAGCTTGGTCGTGGCTTTTCTGGCCGCTGGTTCCCCCCTTGTGACCGCTGCAACCCGTCTTTATCCTCTTCGTGCGGGTTGTTTCCTAACCGCCCGGCTTCCTTTTTACTGCTCCTATGGCTCTTTCTGATGCCTCTACTGCCACCACCCCTGTCAGCAATCCGGCTCCGCCTCTTCCTCCTACTCCTTCCGGGAACCTTGGGACCGTTTCCAAGCTTGTTGGCTCCAACTACCCGGATTGGAGCGTCTCTTTCACCTTTCTTCTTCGATCACAACGCAAATGCCACCATCTCGTTGATGACCCACCTCCTATCACTTCACCTCTTTTTGATGACTGGGATGCAAGTGACACGCTTGTGCGTACTTGGCTCGCGAACAGTCTTTCCGATGAGTGCCTTCCCGTCATACGTCATGATGAGACGGTCAAGGCCGCTTGGCTTCATCTTGCCGCTCTGTACTCCAAGGGGGCTCAGACATCCCGCATCTATATGTTGTATGCGAACCTCTTTTCCTGTCCTACCTTGTCTCCTACTACTGCCTACCAACAGGTTCAGGCTCTTGGGGCTGAGATTCTTCAGAATCGCCCCTTTTCTGCGGATTTGGCTCAACAACACAAGCACTTTCAGGAGCCTCTGGTTGTGTGTTATCTGCTCCGGCTTCCTGATACTTATGACATGATCCGCCAGCAAATTCTGGGTGAGGCCGAATCTCCTACCTTAGATGCCACCGCTGCCCGCATCGCTGCTGTCACCTCTCTCCTTCAGCGCCCACTTTTGCCCGCTCCTTCTCCACCACCAGACAACTATTCTCATCACACTCAGTGGAGTGGCTCTGGTGGCCGCAGTCACCAGTCCGGCAGTCGTGCTTCTTCCCGCTACATCTGTTCTCATTGTGGCCTAACCGGCCATACTTTCGAACGCTGCTGGATGAAGCATCCTCATCTTTGCCCCTCCGGTGACTCTTCCAAGCCGTCTGCCTCTGTTGTAACATCCTCAGGTAGTGCCCACATGGTGACTCAAGGTAAATGGCTCATCGACTCTCGTGTCACTAATCATATGACGGGCAATCCTCAGTGCTTCTCTTTACTCGAACAACATGATCGGTTGCCCCCGGTCCTAGTTGCGGATGGTTCTCCCTCCCCGGTTCATGGGACGGGAGTGGTTCATGTTACTCCGTCACTACGACTAGCGGACACTCTTTATATGCCCAAGTTTCCGTGCAATCTGTTGTCTGTTACCTCTTTATGCAAACAGCTTTAGTGTTCTGTGACCTTTACACCAACTTCTTGTTCTTTTCAGGATCTAAGCTCCCACCGGACGATTGCTACTGGGACTGAGAGCGGCGGCCTCTACTTCCTCGACAACGTTTTCGCCTTATCCGCCTTCTCCTCTTCCTGTATGGATCTTCTCCAGTGGAATCTCCGCCTCGGTCATCCTCCACCACGTCTTTTACATCAGCTTCTGCCACACCTCCCTCCGTCTAGTTCTCCTCTCCAATACGACGCCTGTCAACTCGGCAAGCATCACCGTTCCTCCTTCCCGCCGAAGCATGGACCGGGCTCTACTCGTCCTTTTGATCTTGTCCACTACGATATCTGGGGACCTACTCCTACCCTCACCATTGCCCGGGGTAGTTCTTATTTTGTAACTTTTATAGATGATTTTTCGCGATGTACTTGGGTGTATCTCCTCCAAGATCGCTCTGAACTTTTAGATGTATGGATATCTTTTTATCAGTTGATTAAAACTCAGTTCAATGCTTGTATTAAAACATTTCGCTCCGACAATGCTAAAGAGTATCTGAGTCTTGCTTTTACCTCTTTTGTGTGCAACATGGCATTATTCATCAGACTAGCTGTGTTTACACCTCCCAACAAAATGGGGTGGCGGAACGCAAAAAACCGTCACCTCCTCGATGTGGCTCGCACATTGATGACCCAGATGCATGTCCCTCGCTTATATTGGGGCTATGTCGTTCTCCTTGCCTGCTACCTCATCAATCGCATTCCATCCACCATTCTCCACGGGAAAACACCCTTCTCCATTCTGTATCCGGGCAAGGAGACTTTTCCTCTCTCTCTCCGCATCTTTGGATGCACTGCTTTTGTGCATACCCCATCTGCCACCCGTGACAAGCTCTCCCCTCGCTCCACCAAATGTGTCTTTCTGGGGTACTCTACCACTCAGAAAGGCTATTGTTGCTTTAACCCTGTTCTTCGTCAGCAGTTCATCTCTGCTGACGTTACCTTCTTCGAGAATGTCTCCTACTTCTCGACTGACTCCTCCTCTCTTTCCCCGCTACCTCTCCTCCTTCCCCGGCTTCTAACTCTCCTGCTATTCCCTTCGTTCCCTCGTCTCCTACCGAGATATCCACACCTCCGCCATCTCCGTCCCCTCCTCTCGCTCCACCTCTCTCTCCCACTTCTCCACCTCCATCTCCATCCTCTCTGCCACCGTCGCTCTCTTCTCCCGGGCCAGCTCTCTCTGCCACGGACGCTCCGGATCCCGCGGGGGCCGCCGACCTGGATCTCCCTGTGGCTCTTCGCAAAGGTGTGCAGACATATACCCTACACCCCTTGCTGCTGTTGTTTCCTATGATCGTCTTACCCCTTCTCGCAGGGCCTTTGCGCTGGCTATCTCTGCCACTGCCACTCCTCGTTCCTATCAGGAGGCCCTTGCTATTCCCCACTGGAAGCTGGCCATGGATGAGGAAATGGCGACCCTCACAAAGCGGGGTACATGGACTCTTGTTCCTCCTCCCTTTGGTACTGATGTTGTTGGTTGTCGCTGGGTCTTTGTGGTCAAATTTGGCCCAGACGGCACTGTGGATCGGTATAAGGCTCGCCTTGTTGCTAAGGGCTTTACTCATACCTATGGGGTTGATTACTTTGATACCTTCTCCCCCGTGGCTCGTCTCAGCACTATCCGGGTCCTTCTCTCTGTGGCGGTCAATAGGGATTGGCCGATTTCTCAGCTGGATGTCAAGAATTCCTTCCTTTATGGTGATCTTCATGAGGCAGTTTACATGGAGCAACCTCCTGGGTATGTTGCTCAGGGGGAGACACGAGTATGCCGGCTGCAGAAAGAAAATTTATGGCCTAAACAGATTCCTCGAGCTTGGTTTGACAAGTTCAGCGGCATCGTGGCGGCTGTTGGTTTTGCGCGAAGCTCTGCTGATCACTCTCTATTTATTCGCAAAACTCCCTCGGGGCTGGTTGTTCTTGCTGTGTACGTCGATGATATTCTTCTCACTGGCGATGACTAGGAAGGGGTAGCCCTGACAAAGCGACATCTTCGCCAACATCAGATCACGAAAGATATGGGCTCTCCAAAGTACTTTCTGGGGATTGAAATCTCTCGGAAGCCCAACTCCTTAGTTCTCTCTCAGCGTAAGTATGCCCTTGATCTTTTAAAAGAGGCAGGGTTGACTGGAGCAAAACCTGCCCGATGCCCCATGGCAACTGGAGAAGACAAAACCTGGACAGATGATTCGCCTCCTCTTTTAGATAGTTCGCGGTACAGGCGTCTGGTTGGTAAGCTCATATATCTCACAGTGACCAGTCCCGACATTTCCTATGCTGTGGGCAAGGTGAGTCAATTCATGC
This sequence comes from Platanthera guangdongensis, assembly GCA_039583875.1. Taxonomy (NCBI): domain Eukaryota; kingdom Viridiplantae; phylum Streptophyta; class Magnoliopsida; order Asparagales; family Orchidaceae; genus Platanthera; species Platanthera guangdongensis. The sequence continues at coordinate 159,546,546 of CM077167.1, forward strand.
AAGCTCCTAGGGAGTGCCATCTACAGTCCGCCTTGCGGATCTTGGAGTATGTCAAAGCAGCACCTGAGAAAGGATTACTTTTTCAGAAGAATGATCATCTGAATATTGAAGCCTACTCAGATGCAAGTTATGTTGATGACAAAGGGGATCGCAAGTCAACCTCAGGTTTTTGCACCTTTGTTGGGGGAAATCTGGTGAGCTGGAAGAGCAAGAAGCAGTCTGTTGTCTCCAGGTCCAGTGCAGAAGCTGAGTATCGCAGTATGGCGTCGACCACTTGTGAGTTAAAATGGCTGCGGGCTCTCATGCTAGATTTAGGAGAGGTCTACAACCATCCTCTACCTATGTTCTATGATAACAAGGCAGTCATATACATCTCCAAAAATCCGGTCTTCCATGAAAGAACAAAGCACATTGAGGTCGACTGTCATTTCATTCGTGAAGAGATCTTAAAGGAACAAATTTGCACTCCCTTTGTTACTTCTGATAAAGAGCTGGCTGACATATTCACCAAGCCAGTATCTGCCTCGTTTCTTCATGTTTGCGACAAGCTGGGCATGATCGATATATATGATCCAGCTTGAGGGGGAGTGTTGAATTTGGTGACCGGGCGGTCTGGCGGTCTGTCTTGGGAGGTTGAAGGCCGCGCAGTCTGGCGGTTTGTCTCAGCCAGCTTGGAGACCGGGCGGTCTAGCGGTCTTCCCTGGCGATCTCTCTTCTTCTCTTGTGGTAGCCGTGCGGTTAGCCCTTCTGTATAACCGCGCGGCTTGTGCGGTTTATTTTGTATAGTCCGCTTAGTCCTGTAAATTTTCAGTCTCACATCACTTATTTGTATTCTCTCATCTCTCCTCCATTCTATATAAGGGAGGGCATACCTTTGTAATAGATACCTTTTTCGGATAATAAAGTTTCACTTTAAAACCATTTCGTCTTGTTTTTGTTCGGTTATTACAATGGGCAAGACCAATCCCGGCGCCGACGGCCGCTCCAAGTACGCCCAACATTTCACCAACTACTGCTTCTTCGAAGGGAATACGAGCGAACCGGAGCTCGCGAAGTTCATCACCAACTACGTGCCTCCGAGCCTTGAGGCGCTGAAAGAAATAGTGCCTAACCACCTAGAGGGGGGGTGAATAGGTGAACTTTATCTTTTTAAATTTAAGGCAGAACCACTGAACAATTAAACCTGTATTTGCAATTTTCTATAGCAATTCAACACAGCTAGCTCAGCAATCACAGAAATAAACAAACACAGAGTGCACATAGATTTTTATAGTGGTTCCCCAAGGTCTGGGTACATCCACTTTCCCCCTTCGCCTATCTAGTAGTGTACTAGATTTGGGATAACTTCTGCACTACTCCTCAGATCCTACAGCTCAGAACCCCAAACAGGTTCCTACAACTCAGAGTGTCCCCACTCTTACAACTCAGGCACAAACCCCTACCACTCAGTCTTCAACAAGACCTACACTCAGGCTAAACAGCCCTACCTCAACCTTCAACAAGGCCTACACTCAGAGAATTTATTCTCCTACACTCAGGCTCAAATGCCCTACCTCAGCCTTTATAGATTTAGGCTTACAACTCAGATCTATACAAGATCCTGCGGGAATTTGATAATACAAAGTAATTAACCACAACCTTGACAGAGAGAGATGAGTTGACTGGCTTCTTGATGAGTTCTTGGAAGAACTTGGCAGAGATCAACCTTCCTTAGCTTTCTTCAAAGCTTCTTGAATTAGAACTCAGTAGGATTGAATCTCCTGTGAAGATGATCTTCAATCAACTTCTGTCTTGAGATTCATATCTCAATCTGAATCTTGCTTAGCAGCCTGGTTCAGCAGCTGCTCTCCTTAGAAGGAGCTCTCTCTCTCCAACTTCTTAGATCTTCTGTCGAAGGTCTTCTTCTTTTGTGTTGTTAGATCTCTGTGTAGATCTTCAATCTGTTATTGATCTTCAATGAATAATCTGTTGATTGATTGCCACCCTATGTTGAAAGAAAAAGCCTTTATATAAGCTTTCTCCATGGTGACCGGCTGATCCGGTTTCTAACAACCTCCTGACACCTCTGACAGTTGTAGTTGACCAGTTGAAATGGCAGCTGTCAGGTCATCCAGTCACTTCTTGAAATCACTGTCACTGTCTGAAAGTGTCGAGACAGATAGTCATTATGTGTCGACACAAATAGACTAAGTGTCGACACAAGTAGACTAAGTGTCGACACTAGCCTTGATGGTGTCGACAGAACTCCTTGTGTTGTTGTAACAGCTTCTCGACACTGCTTCTTCAGAATGTGTCGACACTGATTCTGTGTGTCGACACAAGCCTTCTGTTGAATGTGTCGACACTGATTCTGTGTGTCGACACAAGTACTTCTTCTTTAACACTTAGTTGAATTCTACTGTGTGTCGACACAACTCCTTTGTGTCGACACATGCCTTCTTGTGTTGAAACTTGCTGAGTGTCGACACATCTCCTTTGTGTCGACACATGCCTTCTTGTGTTGAAACTTGCTGAGTGTCGACACATCTCCTTTGTGTCGACACAAGTACTTTAACTTTGTTGAAGCTTGCTGAGTGTCGACACAGCCTCCTAGTGTAGACACATTTGATGTCGACAAAGTTTCTCTGGGTGTCGACACTGCCTCTAAGTGTCGACATAGATTATGTTGATAATTCTTCACGGTGTGTCGACACTGCTTGTATGTGTCGACACTTTTCTTTTGGTGTCGACTATGCCTTTCCTGGTGTCGACATAATTACTCCAAGTGTCGACACAGCTTCTCTAGGTGTCGACACAAACCTTCATAAGTGTCGACACTTCACCTCTAGGTGTCGACACATGGACTTAGAAACTTTTCTGCATTTCCTGCAATTACTTAACCTGCACATATAAACTCAAAGCACATCAAATACACCTTGATGTATATCATTGAGTAGGCTGAGGCTTCTTCAAATCTGGTACACATTTTCCAATATACCCAACAATCTCCCCTTATTTGGAGAAGTCATAACCCTTAGTCAATGATATACACCATACATAACAAATACTCAACGTGATATATAACAGTATTATATGATAGGGTAAATACTAAACAAAACATGTATAAACAATCATTACAGAATAAAAATGTAACAGATCGAACATCAAACATTGTTTTGTTATAACTTCCAATAGTTTCATTAATCAAAAGTTTACATGGATTTTAATGCAAATGATTACAAATTTGTAAACTTAAGAAAATTATATTCTATGGTTGCTCTGGCTCCTTGATGACAATGCCCTTTCTAGATTGAATCTTTGCTTTAACTGGAGCATCATTATCATCAGCAGGCTTCTTTCCCTTAAGATATTTCTTCTTCTGTTCTTCAGCCCTTATCTTCTGTCTCTCAAAATAATGATAAGACTTAGGGAAATACTTGCTAGGCTCCTGTGCATTATGAGGTAGCTTCCCTAGTTTAGCCTTTCTTCTATACTGTACAATGACTTCTTGCCTAGCTTCATGTTTTCTCTACTCCTGCTCAGAATACCATTTGCCCCTTTCTAGGATATTATCCTTTGCAGCTTTCCAAGCAGTCATAATAATATTTCTGGAAGTTGGGCTCCATTGCTCAAAATCTGGCCTTAATTCAGCTTGTTCTCTGAACTTCTTCTTGGATAATTGAGCTTCTTGCTCTTTTAATACTGCCTCTTGCTCTTTTAATACTGCCTCTGGCACAGGCTGTACTACTTTCTCAAAAATAATATTCTGATTACCCTCAGGAGGGTTATACATAGATTGTACCTCCTGATATATCATCTCAAAATCAGCTGAAGGGTAGATCACCTGAGCTACTTCAGCTTGTTCTCCTCCAAAATATGCAGGATTTATCCCAGATTCTACTACATTATCATCATCACGCAGAGGTGGATATCCAAGGGTAGCTCTGATGCTGTTTGAAATCCATTTAGCATGGTCAGAGCCTGCTTTGACTAATATCATCTCCCCCTTTATGACTTCTCTTTCTATATGATCCCTAAGATCATCCTTCTGAAACCTGATCTAAGCATTCAGATAGTTAACACCATCTTTATAAAAAAGGTTTTAACCTTTGGAGCTTTTCAGTGATAACCTTTTGAGAATCTTCAATGACAGTTTTAACAGCAGTGAGGCTTTCGTGTAAGTGCCTGTCAAACTCAGCCTTGACAGCAGTCCTTGCTGCAGTTTGAGCAACTGCAATATTTTGCATTTCAGTTACTATCACATTATGTGATTCAGTTAAATTGTCATTCATTCTAAGCTGATTTTCCAGGACATATCCTTGTTTCACTGCCATGTTATCAACCTGTTTCTTTATCTGCTCATGATGTGTAGCCAGATATATCACGGCATTGCCTCCTTTATGAAAACAGTCAGTTATTTCCTTCTTATTTTGATTTACTTCAAATCTAATAGATTTTATATCTTGAGCCAGATCAAATTGAAGGGATTTATGTCCTTCATCCATATAAGTTTGGAGAGCCTTCCTTTGCTCATCTAGCTTGATCTTCAAAGCCACCATCAATGAACTATAATCAGCAGTTGGGGCAGGTTGTGGAACAATGGTTTGCAGTGCTTTCTTGTAGGTCTGGCTTCTCCTTTTGAATACTTGTAGCTTTCTTTTCTTGACTCGAGCAGCCTCTTCATCTTTAGAGTCAGAAGTACTAGCAATGTCCACTCTATCCTGTGGAGTAGGTGGCAATTCCTTTTCTGCTCTTAGTAGCTCCTTAGCACTCCTTTGCTCCTCAGTCTCTTTTCTAGCAGTCTCCTCCTGTGATCTTACATGCACCCCCTTAAGGTTAGCTGACTCCCCCTCAATAACTGCTCTCTCTCCCTCAAAATCAGTCTATAGTAAATCAGGGAACAACTCTTCTAGAGTAAACTCATGTTGAGTAGGGACTGGAGAATCTCTGATCTTAGGAGCATTATCAACAACTGATGTGTCCTTCATGACAACATCTTGTGGTTGACTAAGTAACTGAGTTTGCTGATCAACATCAAGTAATGATTCAGTTAATACTTCATCCTCAATATTGAAAATAGATTGATTAACTCCATTGATTACCTCAAGAATTGTTTGCGTTGCTCTTTCACTATCTAAGTGAGTTGGCTCATCCACATGTTGAGGCTCCCCCTGGAGTGGATCTAGGTGAATGGGGCTAGCAGATGGTAGCTCCCCCTGCCTCTGTGCATCTTTAGGTCTTACTGGTGACTGTCAAGCATTTCCAGCCTCTCCATCATCAGAACTAAAAACTACCTACTCTTCTGAGCTACTTGAGGATTCAAGAGCCACAATGGCTTTCTTCTTCTTCTTCTGTTGAGAAACTTCCTTTTCAGGAGTAGGCATTTCCTTTGTCAACACCCTATCCCACCTTGAGATAATCCTAACATCCATTCTCCTCATATGATTTATCTTAGAACCAACAGCTTGGTTCATGACTTCAAGGATACTTCCAACTAAGTATAAACTCATAATCCTACCCAGATTGGGCTTCTTCAGACTTTCCTTTATCTTATCGAACATTACTGCTGACCAATCAATTTTAAGTTGGAAAATTATCCTTGTCATTAAACTGAACATGTGAGCTGATATTCTATCATGCCCACCTGGCTTGCTCAGAATTACCTTGCCTACTATTTCAGATAAGAACTTGCCCTGCATGTTCATGCCTTTCTTATTAAAGACTGATCCAATCTTCATGCTTGAATCAAGTCCACACCATTGCAGTGCCTCCCTTATCCTTGATGCAGGTACATCTTCCACTTCTTTAGTTCTAGGGAGATGTAGAACTTTTCTTAGACTTTTTTGGGTGACCTTGACTTTTGTCCCATGGACTGTGGACTTAATCTTGAGTCCAGTTTCATCAAGTGTAGCTGCACTAAAGAATTCGAGGACCTCTTTCTTCCAAATCTTGATTGGCTCTGAAACTAGATACTCTAACCAAGTCTCTACAACTAGGGTTACAACACCTTGGATTTCTAGTTCCGCGTCGTCAAAGGCATGTTGCACGAGCTCATAACCTTCATTGATGTTTTCTTCTAGCTTGGGCGCCATTAGGGTTTGAAGAAATTTTGAATTTAGAGAAGAGAAATGTCGACACACAAGTTTGGTCTCGAAACTATGGTGAGCGTGTCGACAAACAATGGTGAAGACCTATTTATACCTTTCTAAAATCGAAGGTGAAAAGGCGCGACAAAATACTTGAAATGTGTCGACACTGTTGAAAAGTGTCGACACTTACTTCTAATGTCTCGACAACTATGTGTCGACACAAATATAGTCGACAGAATATATGTGTCGACACTTATACATCTGCGCTCGACGATTAGTCGATACTTCACTCGACGAATTCTGTGTTAATCCTAAGTGTCGACAACACCTTGGATGTGTTGACACCTACTCTGCATATGTCGACACTAATTCTCTGAAGTGTCGACACTGACTGTCTAGATGTGTCGACACCATTTCTCTGAAATGTCGACACCACTTCCATGTGTCGACACAGACAATTCCTTGTGTCGACACCATTTTACTTAGCCAATTTTTTAAAACTATTCTAAGTTTAACAATCCTAATTCAATTTTAAAATGATTGAATTTTGTTTCATCTAGGGGTTTAGTAAACATATCAGCTATCTGATTATCTGTTTTAACATATTCTAGTGAAATGTCTCCTTTTTCTACATGTTCTTTAAGAAAATGGTATTTAATTTCTATGTGCTTAGTCCTACTATGGGAGACAGGATTATTTGCAATAGAAATAGCACTTGTAGAATCACAAAGTAAAGGTGTTCTACTTACTTGAATACCATAATCTTCTAGCTGGTGTTGAATCCATAAAAGTTGTGCACAGCAGCTTCCTGCAGCAACATATTCTGACTTAGCTGTGGAGATAGCCACACTGATCTGCTTCTTACTGCTCCATGACACCAGCCTTCCACCTAGAAATTGACAGGTTCCTGTAGTACTCTTTCTATCTTCCTTGCAGCCTGCAAAATCTGCATCTGAATAACCTGTCAGTACAAAATCTCCATTCCTAGGGTACCAAAGACCTAGATAAGGTGTGCCCTTAAGATATCTCAAAATCCTTTTGACTGCAGTCAGATGAGATTCTTTAGGGCATGCTTGGTACCTATCACAGACACATGTAGCATACATGATATCTGGTCTACTAGCAGTCAAATACAGTAGGGAGCCAACTATCCCTCTATACAAAGTTTCATCTACAGGTTTCCCTGCTTCATCTTTGCTTAGAGACATGCTTGACCCCATAGGAGTTTTCATGGTAGTGGATGATTCCATACCATACTTCTTTATTAACTTTAGGGTGAACTTAGACTGGCATATGGACAAGCCATCTTCAGTCTGTCTAACTTGGAGACCCAAGAAGAACTTAAGTTCCCCCATAATGCTCATTTCAAATTTTCCTTGCATAAGTTTTGCAAACTTTCTGCAAAGACTACTTTCTGTAGACCCAAATATTATGTCATCTACATATATTTGGACTAAGATAATCTTGCCTTTAGATTCCCTAAGAAATAGAGTCTTGTCTATTTCTCCCCTTGAGAATTTGTTCTCAATGAGGAAACTTGACAGGATTTCATTCCAAGCCCTTGGGGCTTGTTTTAACCCATACAAAGCCTTCCTAAGTCTATATACATAATCAGGTTTAAGAGAATCAACAAAACCTGATGGCTGCTATACATAGACTTCTTCCTTCAGATTTCCATTCAGAAAAGCTGACTTTACATCCATTTGATATACCTTGAACCCCTGATATGTTGCATAGGCAAGGAACATCCTTATTGCTTCCAGTTTTGCTACTGGAGCAAAGGTTTGATCAAAATCAATACCTTCTTCCTGCCTATATCCTTTTGCAACCAACCTAGCTTTATTCTTTATAATGATTCCATTCTCATCCAACTTGTTCTTAAAGATCCACATAGTTCCAATAATATTGTGGTCCTTGGGTTTAGGAACTAGCTTCCAGACCTTGCATCTTTTTAATTGATTTAGCTCCTCTTGCATGGCATCAATCCAATGAGAGTCTAGAACTGCTTCTTAAAATTTCTTTGGCTCTACTTGGGATAGGAAACTGGAGTAAAGAACTGTACTCAGATTCCTGCTCCTTGTTTGCACTCCTTGTCTGGGATCTCCAATTATTTGATTGGCTGGATGATCCTTTAAGTGTCTATTTGCTGGAGGCAGCCTGTCTTCAGGTTGTACACCTTCAGTCTCTTCATTTAGCTGCACCTCTTGGTCTTCTTCAGCATCAGGAGTATCTTGTACTCCCCCTGGACAGCAGCCACCATCTTCCACTTGCTGACTTGCAGAAGAACCTTCTGTTATGGTAAGCTTGTCCATCCTCTCAGTTATACCTGTAGAGCTGCAAATACTACTTGGCAATTCACAGTTAATGAGTCTTGCTTCATCAAAAACTACATGTACAGACTCTTCTACAACTTGAGTAATCAAGTTGTAGACCCTATAAGCCTTACTGTTGTTACTGTACCCAACAAAGATCCCCTCTTGGGATTTGACAGCAAACTTGGTTAGATAAGACTTTCCATTGTTAAGTATATAGCACTTGCAAGCAAAGATCCTGAAATAGGATAAATTTGGTTTTCTGCCCTTCACAATCTCATAGGGGGTCTTCTTGTGGCTTTTGGTGATAGTAGCCCTATTGATTACATGACATGCAGTGTTTACTGCCTCAGCCCAGAAATATTCTGGGAGAGAAGTGTCACTTAATAGGGTTCTACCAGCCTCTATCAATATTCTATTCTTCCTTTCAGCAATCCCATTTTGCTGAGGTGTTCTTGGTGAGGAAAATTCCTGGAAAATTCCAAATTCTTCACACAGTTTTGTCATACTTTCAGACTGAAATTCAGTGTCATGGTCACTTCTGATTTTGACCACTGTACTGTCCAATTCATTCTGAATTTGTTTAACAAAACTACGTAAGATAATTGGGGTTTCAGATTTTTGTCTTAGGAAGAACACCCAGGAATATCTTGAATAGTCATCTACTACCACAAATGTGTAGACCTTCCTACCTAGGCTGTGAACTAGCATAGGACCAAAAAGATCCATATGCAAGAGGTATAGACACCTCATAGAATCCTTGTTCTCAAGACTATAAAAGGTGGATTTGGTCTGCTTGCCTTTTTGACAAGCTGAGCATATCTCATCCTTTATACACTTAACCTGAGGACCATTCCTCACTAACTCTTTGCTAAAGAGTTGGCCAATTGTCTTATAGTTAAGATGAGGCAGCCTCTTGTGCCATTTAACACAATGTGAGACTTTCTCATCAGCTACAAGACAAATAGGAGAAACATTGTTCTCACATACAAAGTCAAGACAATAGACATTTCTCTTCCTATATCCTGTCAGAATGATCTTTTGATCACTTGACCTTTTGATATGACAACCATTCTTGACAAATGAGATGTCATATCCTAAATCACTCAGCTGACTTATGCTAATGAGGTTATGTTTCAAACCCTTTACATAAGTCACTTGAGTAATTGTAATCAGGTTACTAGAAATGTTACCAATGCCTTTGATGATTCCTTTTTCTGAACCACCAAAGGTAACTTTAGGGCCATCCTTGATAGATGTATAGTCCTTCAGCAACCCCCTTGTTCCAGTTATGTTCTTGGAACATCCACTGTCCAAGTACCATATAGGGGTATGACCACTTGGACTCAACTGCAAAATAGATTACTTAACCTTAGAACCCAAATAACTCTTGGGTCCTTGGTGCAGGTTAGTCTGACTTTTAACAAAACTACCTGTAGCTATTCTAGTAGACAGTTTGCTACTCTCCTTGACACTTGAATTGTGCCAACAATCTAAGGCAAAGTGACCTATCTTGCCACAACACCAGCACTCAAACATGTTGTACCTTTATTTAGGCACTACTCTGGCTGAAGTATCTACAGCAGGCTTTATGTTTTGTGCTGGGGCTTTGCCCTTAGATTTGGACCTAGCAGTACAGGCAGGTTTTTTAAACCCTAATCTAGTCTTACCCTTTTGAGGTACAAACTCATCTATCAAGAGTAAAACAGATTTAGGTTTAGAAAAACTTGCTACAATCTCTCTCTCCTTCTGAAGTCTAACCTCCAGATTTATAATTTAATCATTCTTAAATATAATAGTACCCATCTGAATAACAGTAATGTTATTCAGTCTAGCTATTTCATTCAGTTTCTGATCTAACAACTTGTCTGAATCAGCAGCAACCAATTTAAGACTAGCAATCTCCTTTGCCTGAGTTTTGGCCAAGGTTTTGCTTTTTTTCAAGGCCTGCAACAAGTCCCCATATTCATTAATTAACTAATGAATATCTACTTCAGATTCAGACCCACCCACATCACTTGATGCAGATGTATCTGATTCTGACTCAATATTATAAATTGAACTAGAAGAACAACTTTGTACCTTACTTGGTCCAAGCTGATCCTGGATCTTGTCTCCTTCAGATAAAGCCATCAGTCCCTTGCACTGATGGTCTTCATGCTCATAAATTGAGTTCATTAGCTGCATGAACTCATCTTCTTCCTCTTCAGCAAATAATCCAATGTAGGCTTCAGCTTTTGATTCTGTTTCTGAAGATGACTGATCAGTCAGACTCTTGTCTTTCTTAGCAACAAAGGACTTTTCCTTTTTGCACTTAAACTGAGTCTTCTTTTTGTCAGCTGACTCCTTCCTCTTTTCAGGACAGTCAGCCACTACATGTCCCTATCTATTGCAGCAATAACACAAAATCTTTGAAGATGTAGCTTTGCTTGGCTTGGACCTGCTTCTGTCATTCCTTGATGACTTTCTTTTCTGATAGTAGTCATCTTTTGGCTGAGAAGTGGAAGGCTTAGACCTCCACTGCTTCTTCTTCAGAAACTTTTGAAAATGCCTAGTAAAAGCAGCAAAGTCTTCATCACTTTCACTGCTATCTGAATTCTTGCTTTCTGAATTATCTGTCACAGCCTCAGCAACTATTTGAGGTGGAGATGGAGACTTGCTTCTATACTTTCTAGTGGCTTCAGTCTTGAAGGCCACAGTTCTTTCCTTGTGCTTCACTCTAGTAGTCTTCTCTTCCTCCTTTCTAGCCATTAACTGCATCTCATGAGATAAAAGTTTTCCAAATAAAATTGGAGGAGGTATATCAGCTAGTTTGGCCACTTCCCTAATGACACAAATCTTGGTGTCCCAGTCCTTAGTCAGGGATCTCAAGAACTTATCATTCAGCTCATAGTTGCTGAATTCTCTTCCATTGGACATCAATGCATTTACTATCCTATATAACTTCTTGTAACATTCAGTAATGCTATCAGACTTTCCTTGTCTGAAGCTTTCATATTCCTGATTTAACAAGGACTTCCTATCTTATCTTACTTCTTCTGATCCCTCCATATAAACTATTAATGTGTCCCACATTTCTTTAGAGGTTTTACAATTAATTAAGTTCTGAAATGTTGCATCATCAATGGCACTAACAATTATATTCTTGGCTCTCTTGTCCATAGTGGCCAGAATGATTTCATCTTTAGTCATTTCAGAAAAGTCCTTGGGAGTTTTCTAATTTACATCCAGAATGGATATCTTCATTGGCACATATGGGCCTTCTTTAACTGTAATATATATCCTTGGGTCAGAAGCTTCCATAAAGAGTCTAACCCTCTCTTTCCATATGTCAAATATCTCTTTTCTACATATTGGCAATTTCATGGACCCCAGCTCTTTGGGATTCTCACTAGAACCCATTTTCTTGAATCTTGTTTGGTATGAATCTGCCTACAGGATCTTACTCAGACTGTTAAGTCTTTTTTTGAGGAACCTCCCTCTGATACCACTTGAAAGAAATAGTGCCTAACCACCTAGAGGGAGGGGGGGGGGTGAATAGGTGAACTTTATCATTTTAAATTTAAGGCAGAACACTGAACAATTAAATTGTATTTGCAATTTTCTATAACAATTCAGCACATCTAGCTCAGCAATCACAGAAATAAACAAACACAGAGTGCACACAGATTTTTATAGTGGTTCCCCAAGGTCTAGGTACATCCACTTTCCCCCTTCGCCTATCTAGTAGTGTAGATTCAGCCTAACTTCTGCACTACTCCTCAGATCCTCAGATCCTACAGCTCAGAACCCCAAACAGGTTCCTACAACTCAGAGTGTCCCCACTCCTACAACTCAGGCACAAAGCCCTACCACTCAGTCTTCAACAAGACCTACACTCAGGCTAAACAACTCTACCTCAGCCTTCAACAAGGCCTACACTCAGAGAATTGATTCTCCTACACTCAGGCTCAAATGCCCTACCTCAGCCTTTATAGATTTAGGCTTACAACTTAGATCTATACAAGATCCTACAGGAATTTGATAATACAAAGTAATTAACCACAACCCTGACAGAGAGAGAGATGAGTTGACTGGCTTCTTGATGAGTTCTTGGAAGAACTTGGCAGAGATCAACCTTCCTTAGCTTTCTTCAAAGCTTCTTGAATTAGAACTCAGTAGGATTGAATCTTCTGTGAAGATGATCTTCAATCAACTTCTGTCTTGAGATTCATATCTCAATCTGAATCTTACTTAGCAGCCTGGCTCAGCAACTGCTCTCCTTAGAAGGAGCTCTCTCTCTCCAACTTCTTAGATCTTCTGTCGAAGGTCTTCTTCTTTTGTGTTGTTAGATATCTGTGTAGATCTTCAATCTGTTATTGATCTTCAATGAATAATCTGTTGATTGATTGTCACCCTCTATTGAAAGAAAAAGCCTTTATATAAGCTTTCTCCATGGTGACTGGCTGATCCGGTTTCTAACAACCTCCTGACACCTCTGACAGTTGCAGTTGACCGGTTGAAATGGCAGCTGTCAGGTCATCCAGTCACTTCTTAAAATCACTATCACTGTCTGAAAGTGTCGAGACAGATAGTCATTATGTGTCGACACAAATAGACTAAGTGTCGACACAAGTAGACTAAGTGTCGACACTAGCCTTGATGGTGTATATAGAACTCCTTGTGTTGTTGTACCAGCTTCTCAACACTCCTTCTTCAGAATGTGTCGACACTGATTCTGTGTGTCGACACAAGCCTTTTGTTGAATGTGTCGACACTGATTCTGTGTGTCGACACAAGTACTTCTTCTTTAACACTTAGTTGAATTCTGCTGTGTGTCGACACAACTCCTTTGTGTCGACACATGCCTTCTTGTGTTGAAACTTGCTGAGTGTCGACACATCTCCTTTGTGTCGACACATGCCTTCTTGTGTTGAAACTTGCTGAGTGTCGACACATCTCCTTTGTGTCGACACAAGTACTTTAACTTTGTTGAAGCTTGCTGAGTGTCGACACAGCCTCCTGGTGTCGAAACATTTGATGTCGATAAAGTTTCTCTGGGTGTCGACACTGCCTATAAGTGTCGACACAGATTATGTTGATAATTCTTCGCGGTGTGTCGACACTGCCTGTATGTGTCGACACTTTTCTTCTGGTGTCGACTCTGCCTTTCCTGGTGTCGACATAATTACTCCAATTGTCGACACAGCTTCTCTAGGTGTCGACACAAACCTTCATAAGTGTCGACACTTCACCTCTAGGTGTCGACACATGGACTTAGAAACTTTTCTGCATTTCCTGCAATTACTTAACCTGCACATATAAACTCAAAGCACATCAAATACACCTTGATGTATATCATTGAGTAGGGTGAGGCTTCTTCAAATCTGGTACACATTTTCCAATGTACCCAACAAGCGCGCCGACCCAGGGAGCAGGAAGCCATCAATACTTTCTACTCCGACGAGCTCATCTTCCTCATCTCGCATTTTAAAGTGGGGTTGCGCCTACCACTCTGGCCAGAAATCCGCCAGATATTGAAATATTATGGCGCGGTGCCCGCGCAACTCAACTCGAACGCCATCGCCATGATGGTGGCGTTCGCGTGCTTCCTCCGTCGGGTGCGAATATAGTTCAACCTGACCGTTTTCAGGAAACTCTTCTCCTACAAGGAAACCCCGGATGGCGTCGCCTACTTTGGGGGCTCTCTCATCAAAGTTCACGAGAACACAAACAAACACCATAACTGGATGACCAAGATCTCCTTCATCAAGGGAAATCTCGAGAACATCCCCTACTCGCCCCAACAGAAAGGCGAGGACGTGTACCGCCCTCCCGTCGTGTCCGACAATGACGCCTGTTGATGCACGAAAACAGACAGGGAGTCGGGCAACACCAGCTAATGGTTCGAGCATGGGGGAATAGAAGGGAAAAGGACAAACTACAAGCAACTATCTACTGAGCGGACAGAGAAAGAGAACGACAGAGCCGTGAACCACGACAACACCCGACTTCGCCCGTCGCATCCTGAATGCCTCTTTTGCAACGGGCTTTCCTTTGATTAAAAGTGAAGCGGTTACAAGAAGAAAAAGAGGAAACCAAATAAGCCGGCCGGACTGCAAGCCGCAAGACACTATACTTGAGACAGCAGCTCTTAGCAGACGAGCTCCTGGAGACAAGTCAGTGCGTCTTGGGGAGTGCACCCTCCCCCTATTTATAGTCTCGGGGGCCTGCCCAAGCGGGCAGGGCTAAAGTTACCGGCTGCCCGGGGTACATGAGAACCGGGCAGAGGTGAGGGAGAGGTCCAAATGGGCTTCCCCATCAGAAATAGAAAAGCCTGCAGAGGGGAAGCCGCGAGCAGAAAAGGAGAAAGGAGGGAAGCGCGCGGCCTAGCGGATTCCTCCTAGTGAGCTGATGGTCTGGGTCCTGGGCCTTGGCGTTGAGCAGGGCCGGAGCTGACGGCGGCTTGATATGGAGACCGCCCGGCTTCTCTGACGAGAAGCCAACTTGACACGGGTTGTGGCTAGAAGGCACAAGCCGCCCGATCTCCGATGACCGGTCGACTTGACATGCTTGGCGGGTAGAAGAACCAGGCCGCCTGGTCTGGAGAGCTACGCGAACAGGTCGCGGATTCCAGGCTTAACAACGCCGAGATCCACAAATTCTTCCTCCACCAAGACTTCACGGTTGCCTTCCTGCGAAGGGGCCTCGACTCACTCCTCCATGTTCTTCCCGGCGAAGGTACTTTTTCTTCTTTTTTTATTTTTGCTCAGTGTTGGGTCTATTGATCCCAATTTCCCAGATTTGTAAGAAATCAAACAGGTCAATGACATACACACATAATGTATTTGATTTGTTCTTTAGTTCATGCATGCATGTAGTCCATGATTGGACAAGTGAAGAAAATTAGTTTTGACAGTAAACTCAAATTTCATTGAGCTCAGCTCAAAGTTCGTCGAGCTCACCACGCTGGTCGTCGAGCTCAACTCAACATTCTGTGGGATAAGCACAAGAGTTCAGCCAGAAAAATCAACTATGGAAAAAAGCACTGAGACTGCTGAGAAGATTAAAAATTCATCGAGCTCAGCCCATAGATTGTCGAATGCAGCTAAAGCTAGAAAATCTGTCTAAGGCAAAAGCACCGAGACCACTGAGAAGAAAGCATTGAGACCATTGAGACAGCTGAGAAGATAGCGTTGAGGCCGCTGAGATAGCAGAGACAAAATGGCCGAATTTCTCTAAGTCCAAAAGCGTTGAATGAAGCAGATTCACTCAATGCTTCTAATAAAGAAGGAAACGCTGCGACAGTTAAAAGGTAAACAACAGAGACAAAACTAGCTGGATTTTTCCTAAGTCCAGAAGCATTGAGTGAAGCAGGTTCACTCAATGCTTCTAATGAAGAAGGAAGCATTGAGATAGTTAAAAGCAAGAACTGTTGAGACAGAAACTTGTCTCAGCTAAAAAGGAGAAAGCGCTGAGACAAAGGCATGTCTCAGCTAATAATGAAAAACCGTTGAGACCGCTAAGACAAAACTGTTGAGACAAAGCCAGCGAAATTTATAAGTCCAGAAATGCTGAGTGCCAAGGCTGATGGCGTTGAGTGTCTTAACATCAGTCAATGCTTGATGGAATTCTGGAAAATTTCCTAAGTCCAGATGTTGATGACCACTACTGACGTCATCAAAGTCAAAATTGCAGGAAGCCGTTGCGGGAAAGCGGCTGCAACGCCGAAAGATGTTTTGTCCCTTTCTGATGGAGATGACGCTCACCAATCCTTAGTGGGCTCACATTCTATTATGACGTTGATTCAAATCAACGCATATAAAAAGGAAACTGTAAAGGGATTTGGGTTAACGAATACACAAAGATAAAATACAGAAAATAGAGAAAGATAAATAGAAAGAGGCGGCTGGACATCTTCATCAAGCTTGAAAGCTAAAGTCCAGTCAAGTTAGCCTGAAGGCAAAGAAAGATAGCTGAAACACTTCAAAGTTCAGCAAGTTTGTTCTCATCAGAATAGTGTAGCTGATTCATCTCTTCAGCAAGTTGGTAGTTGCTCATTTGTGCAACAGAAAAGTGTGAGTTGTAGAAGAAGACTGATTCTTTCTACAACAAGTGGGCTGCACTGATATCTACTCAGTCCAGCAAAGTTGACTCAGAGATACTTCTCTGAGTCAGTTGTTTTTGTTTTCCATGAATAATCTGTATTAACTTCCTGTAGGATTCCGTAGATCTGAATATGAGTGTATGACATCTTGTACCAGAGGTAGGTGACAAAATTATCACTGAGGTAGGTGCCCGGTTGGGGTACTGAGTTGTAGGAGTGCTACAACACTCTGAGAGTAGGGCTGTTTGCCTGAAGCTGTAGGACTGAAGAGCCTGAGTGTAGGGCCTTGTGCCTGAGGTAGGTGACTGGAGTGTCACTGAGCTGTAGGTGACAAGTGTGTCACTGAGTTGTAGGCTTTGGAGGAGGCTGAGCTGCAGGTACCTGGTTTGGGTACTGAGTTGTAGGACTGCTGTAGCACTGTGAGAGTAGGGCTGTTTGCCTGAAGCTGTAGGGCTGAGGAGCCTGAGTGTAGGCCTTAGAGATAAGGCTGAGGTAGGTGATTAGTGTATCACAGAGCTGTAGGAGTCTTGCAGGGCTCTGAGATAGGAACACTTGTGGTTCTGAGTTGGATTCTGTAAAGAATCTGTGTGTAAGGCTGAGGGCCTGAGGTGTAAGCTCTGAGGAGCATGGTGGAGGAGTTTGTGCCGAGTCCAACAAATAAGTTGGATAGGTGGGAGGGAAAGTGGATGTACCCAATTGGAGAACCACTATAAATCTTTGTGTTTGCCATGTGCTTGTTTTCTGTTTTAATTACAGGTGCTAAGGACAAGCTCTAGCTAGAACAACTTGAAAACAACAAAAGATTTTATTAAAGCTCAAAGACCTATTCACCCCCTCCTCCATCTAGGTGATTAGCTAATCTTAAGTTAAATAACTTTCAAGTGGAATCAGAGGGAGGTTCCTCAAAAGGATTTAACAATCTGAGTATACCTCCAAGGTTAGCTAAAATATAAGTAATGGGTGATGGATCAAGCGCATACCCAACTGCACCAAAAGCCCGGACTATTGGAGAGGGCGCTACTTAATTTCTTAAATAAGTAGCAAAGCGCCACAGGTCAAGTGAAGGAACGCCGGACCCAACAATCCCCCCTCGGCGTCCAGCACAACCCGTCGACTCAGAGGTGGAGTTACCACATGGCCCACATGGCTCAGAGGTGGGGTTACCACATGGCCCACATAGCTCAGAGGTGGGGTTACCACATGTCCACGGTGGAGTTACCACATGGCCCACATGGCTCAGAGGTGGGGTTACCACATGGCCCACATAGCTCAGAGGTGGGGTTACCACATGTCTACGGTTGCACGGCTCAGAGGTGGGGTTACCACATGTTCATGGTTGCCTGACCCGCCGGACCCACACAGGTAGAAGGGAAAAATCAAGATTTAATAGCGCTCCCCCGGTCTTGAACCCGTGACCTGCCTCTGATACCAATTGATGGATCAAGCGCATACCCAACTGCACCAAAAGCCCGGACTATTGGAGAGGGCGCTACTTAATTTCTTAAATAAGTAGCAAAGCGCCACGGGTCAAGTGAAGGAACGCCGGACCCAACAATGGGGTCTGGTGTAAACAACAAGGAATTGGGAGCCATGAAGTTACCAATTTGCAGAAAGGAAGGGTTTGGGCTCTGAAAGGAAAGAGTCAGGCTATTCATGGAAGCTGCTGACCCTAGGATATACATTACAGTCAAAGAGGGACCTTTCATCCCTATGAAAGTCTCAGTTCTGGATGCCAACATCCAGACACCCAAGTCTTATGTAAAAATGAACAAAGATGAGCTCCTTCTTGCCTCCATGGACAAGAGAGCTCAAAATATTATTGCCAGTATAGTAGATGATTCAACATTCCAGAATCTGGTGCACTGCAAGACCTCCAAGGAGATGTGTGACACCTTAGTGGTGTTCATGGAGGGCTCAGAGGCGGTGAGGGATGACAAAAAATCCATGCTCAACCAGGAGTATAAGTTCTTCAGACAAGAAAAGTTTGAGGGCATTGCTGAAAGTTTTGAAAGCTTCTTCAGAACTGTCAATGAACTGAGAACATATGGAAGGGTCTTCAGTACCTATGAGCTAAATGACAAATTTCTCAGGTCGATCACAAAGGATTGAGACACAAAGATCTGTATCATCAGAAAGATGGGCAAGCTAGTTGACATACCACCTCCAACCCTATGTGAAAAGCTACTGTACTATGAGATGCAGCTTGCAGCAAGGAAGGACGAAAAAGAGAAGAGCAGCAAGTCACAGAGCAAGGATAAATCTGTGGCTTTCAGAGCTGATGCTTCATCTAGGAGTAGAAGGAAGACCTCTCCAGTCAGGAGAACTACTGAGTCAGAATGTGAGAGCTAAATGTCCAGCTCCTCTGACAACCATACATCTGATGAGGACATTGCTGCCTTCTCCAAGCAGTTTAAGAATTCATGAAGAAGGGGCATTAGAAGAACAGAAGGTCATCCTCCTCATCACAACATATAAGGAAATCCTCTAAGGAGGACAGGTAAGCTTCAAACTCCAATAAATAATCTTCTTCTAATATTATTTGTTTCTGCTGCAGCAAACCTGAGCATATAGTTGCTGACTGCCCGATGAAGAGGAAATAAGGAGTGAAGAAGCACCATAAGGGAAAGAAGAAAGAGAAGTCCCTTGTGGATAAGAAGGAAAAGACCTGGACTGACTCTTCCTCCGGGTCAGACAGTGAAAAAGAAGAAGCCTACATTGGGCTTATGGTTGTCGCTGAACAAGAACCTGAAGAATACCCTGCTACTAAAATAGAGATCAGGGCCCCTCTATCTCTTTCAGATAGTGACTCAGAGGTGGATGAAGATGAAGAAGAAGATGCTCAATTCCTTGGATTGATGACAATGACAGATGAAGAAAGCAGCCATGATCTGTCTGGTCAGACTCGGGTAAATACTAAATCACAATCCTTTATTTCAAGTCATGAGGCTGGCTCAGACTCTGAAGCTCAATCATTAAGAGATGAAGGGGATTCAGACTCTGAGGATGATGTCAACTCCATAATTGCCAAGTATGGAGAACTTCTTGAGGCATTCAATAAATGCAAGCTACTTGCCAAGAGACAGTCAAAAGAGCTTCTAAGTCTTAAAAGCAAGTGTGAAGACCAAAAAAGGCCCTCACTGACATGACTGTTGTAACACCTCCCCTGTAATGACCATATAATATGGGTCCAGTCGGGGCCCCACAACATACATACGCCACAGCTTTAGCATTAAAAGATGATATAACGACCCAATCTCAAAACTCGTAAGCAAACAACATCGGAAACATCAACCAAGACTAGAAGTTATTCACATACACAAGAGTATTGCAACGGCCTTATGGCCTTACAACAAAAGAGTGTCCAAACTCCAAAAGTTAACATCCATAACAATGAGCATAAACACTCCTAGACTACCTCGGCATGCAAGCCGGAAAATAAAAGCATCAAGCATACAGGGCCACCAAAATATAGCTAGTACAAAACTGGAAACACTTCATGAAGCTTAGGCCTTATTGGTCGGCAAGCTAGCTCCTGCTTGCGATCCTTGCCCTGTAAAAATTGGTTGTAACGTGAGTCAGCAAAGGCTGACCTCAAACTGTGTAACAAACACCTCTCCTCCCGGCCGCCCCTAACGGACCCCGAGGTACCCCTCCAACCTGCAAGTCAGCGCTTCATATACTATATATATAAACAAGTAAAGCACTAAAAGATCAGGCTTGGATGTCTCAAACAACATACATGTTTTTTATGTTGAGCATATAAATAAAAGTGGCCTACTATGCAGCATGTATGCAAATCCCGGGCTTCACCCAAGGCACCCTATCGCGTATGCTTCTAGCACATCATCAAACATCTAGGTACTTCCAATTTACCCATTGGCATTAAGCCTCAAACAAAAAGGGTACTGCAATTCCCCTAACGGCATACAAGCTGCCACACGGAACTCTTGCCAAGGCCCCACCCGCTCATGGTCTTATACCCAGGCTTGCCTGTAAGCTCTGACTTCTCATGTCAGGATTCCGTCTAACACACTGACCGATTCTAAGAACCCTTGCTGGACCCCACCCGCTCATGGCCTCATTGCCCGGGCTTGCCCTATGCTTGGCGTTCTCGTCAGTATCACGGAAGGGGACTAGTCTCGCCGGGACACTCTCCCCACATAACTTGCACGTCACGGGATAGCCAGCCGACCACGGAGACAAAGCCACACCTTAGCACATCACAATCCATAATCATTCCCACCCCAATCCCTCATTTGTATTGCAAAGTCCCCGCGCACCAAGCAAACCATCTACCGCCAATGCGGAGCTAACCTTGTCCACCAAGGAAACCATCTACTTCCATTGCGGAGCTAACCTTGTCCGGTTCCGGCTACACATACTTACTCGAGAAAAGGGGGAAAATACAAACATCACAAGCAACATCTTACCGCAACAGATTTCTATAAAATCCTTAAAGCTCGTATGCAACATCACCGAGTCGGACTAACGATCGCGACCATGGCTTCACCCACAATTCCTAATCTACTAACAGAGCGGATCTCTAATGCAAAAACATGTCAGGGACGGACTCAATCGACCCAGAGGTTCCTCTTGAACCATGGCGACCCAAACACCTTGTCATGTGAAAGATTTGATGCCCAAAAGCTTGAAAGAAAAGATGCTAAACACACATCCTAAAACCAAGAGGAGAAGTGTTGTTACCTTACGACCCCTCTTCCTAGCCATGAGAACTAAGCCTGATGAAAATCTTTGCAACAGTCTTGCCTCCATGGATCCGGACTCGGCTCGCGATTTGGTGCACCGAAGCTTCTCCGGCAGCCGGATCTCTCCTTCACCTTCTTCCTTGCTCTCCCTTCTCTCTAAAACTTAGAAAGAGAGTACTTGATGAAGAATGAGGGTTTCTAAACCCTATTCCCGGACATAACTCAGCAAGGAAAGCCCTGGCCCATCAGATCTCACTAGAAGGAAACGAACAGCCATGATCCGAACTTAAAACCAAAACACCTGGGCCGAACACGGCTTGCGACACGCTCGTGTCAAAGGCCGTGTGTCACAATCTACGCTGAAACCGTTGCACCCAAAAAAGGACACGGGCTCTGAACACGCTCGTGTCACATCTGACACGCCCGTGTCATGCAGTACACGCTCGTGTGTCTGGGCGTGTTCCTCCATCGACACAGGACCAAACACAACCCGAGGAGAACACGGGTACTCGACACGCCCGTGTCATATTTGACACGCCCGTGTCCAACACGAACACGCCTGGGCTCCAGGCCGTGTCTATCCTTTCACATGGTCGGGCCAACAACCCGAGCAGTACACGGCCTGGGACACGCCCGTGTTCGAAGTCTTGACGATCGTCGACTGCCTTTTTGTCGACTTCGCAGAAAATTCGCCGAACACTCGCACGACACGGCCTTGGACACGCCCGTGTCCCAGGCCGTGTTCCTTGTCTCGACACTTCGTCGAGCGAAAATCGTCGACTTCCCGGGCTCTCGACGAACCTGGGCACGACACGGCCATGGACACGCCCGTGTCCTAGATCGTGTTCACTGTCTCGACACTTCGTCGAGACCAGTTCGTTGACCACCCGAGTTCTTCGTCGAACCCGAGCATGACACGACCAGGGACACTCCCATGTCCCAGGCCATGTGACCATCACCAAGACCCAAACTTGGCTCTGAACATTGTCCATCCCTCTTTCAAATTTTGGGGCGTTACAACTCTCTCCCCCTTAAAAGAATTTTGTCCTGAAGTTATAGAAAGCAAAAAAAGGGGGGTACACAAAACTTAAATGATACCTGAACAGAAAAACTCTGGATACTCCTCCAGCATGGTCTGTTCTCACTCCCAAGAGAGCTTCTCACGACCGCAGTTGTCCCATCAGACTTTTACGAGTTTGACCTCTTTGTACCGTAACTGCCAAATTTCTGAATCCTCTATAGCAACTGGACGAACTCGCATCCTCAAGTCTTCCTCTATCGGCACCGATGCCGATTCGATCACCACACTAGCCTCTACCAAGGCTTTCCTCAAGACAGAGACATGGAATACATCGTGTAATCCACTCAGCTCTACGGACAACACCAACCGGTACGCTGCTTATCCCACCCGTTCAACAACCTCGAAAGGTCCCAAAAACCTTTGACTCAACTTCTTGAGTCGGCGAATCCGTAAAATGACTTTGAACGACTTGATCTATAAATAGACCCAATCGCCTACCGTGAACTCCAGCTTCCTGTGGCGAGCATTAAAATATTTTGCTTGTCGATCTTGAGCCACCTTTATGCGCTCTTGAATGGTCCGCACCAACTCACAAGCATCAGCTACCACTTCTTTTACCAATAGTTTGTCGTCTCCCGCCTCTGTCCAAGACATCAGTGTTCGACACCGCCTCCCATATGAAGCTTCGTATGGCGCCATTTTTATACTTGCTTGGTAACTGTTATTGTACGCGAACTCCACCATGAAGAGGTGATCCTCCCATTTCTTGTCGAAGTCAAGAATACACATCCTAAGCATATCTTCCATAGTACGATTTGTTCTTTTGGTTTGTCTGTCAGTTTGAGGATTGAAAGTCGTACTGAACTTGATCTTCGTGCCCAAACTCTTTTGAATCAATATCCAGTCCTTGGACGTGAAACGTCCGTCACGATCGCTGACTACACTTTTAGGAATCCCATGTAGTCTCATAATGTTGCGAAGATATAACTCTACAGCTTCTCAACGCTGTCCTCCTTTTGATTTGGGATGAAGTGAGTCACTTTGGTTAAGCGATCCACAATCACCCAAATCATGTCGTTACCCTGCTGCGATCTAGGTAACCCATGCACAAAATCCATGGAAATGTCATCGAATTTCCACTCAGGGATTAGAAGAGGCTTCAGGAACCCGCCCGACTTCTAACACTCGGCCTTCACCAAGGCACAAGTTCGGCATCGATTCACGTACAAAGCTATGACCCGCTTCAGTCTAGACCACCAAAAGGATTTCTTCATATTCAAGTGCATCTTTGTACTTCCCGGGTGAATGGAGTACTTTGTAAAGTGAGCCTCAAACATCAACTCCTCACGGAGCTTGCCAAACTGTGGTACACAAATCCGTCTGTCCTTCCTCAGAATCCCATCAATTATCTCCCAGGCGCTGCTCTCGCCCTTTTGAGCATCCACCACGTATGGTTGAAACTCCACATCCAAATGGGTCTCTTCCTGAATACGATCAGACAAGTCGTTCTGCATTTCAATCCAGTTCAACCGAGCCATGCTAGAATCGCCCCTTGCTACGCACTCCAAGCCGAGGGACTCCCAGTCCAGCACCAACCGCTCATCATGAGCTTCGATCCAATTCCCTTACCCGAGTATTTTATACTCAAGGCATCTGCCACCATATTGGCTTTGCCTGGCATATACTGAATCGCCACCTCGTAGTCTCCAAGGAACTCGACCCACCTGCGCTGCCGCATATTCAATTCCTTCTGATCTAGGAGATACTTCAGGCTTTTGTGATCCGTGAAGATCTCCACCTTCGCACCATAAACATAGTGTCGCCACAATTTCAATGCGAAAATTACTGCCTCCAACTCCAAGTCATGGACGGGGTAATTCCTCTCGTGAGGCTTCAGCTGCCTAGACCCAAAGGCTATCACACTACCATGTTGTACCAAAATGCAACCCAAACCGCAACCCGATGCGTCACTGAAGATTTGAAATTCTTTGGTCCCTTTTGGTAGACTTAGTATTGGAGCCGTCATCAGTCTTTCCTTCAGTGTCTCAAATGCCTGACTGCACTCCTGAGTCCACACAAACTTCTGATCCTTACGAGTTAGTGATGTGATGGGTAGAGCTATCCACAAAAAGTTTTCCACAAATCTTCTATAGTACCCAGCTAGTCCAAGAAAACTTCGGACTTCCACCACGATTCTCAAAATCGGCTAGTCTCTGATGTCTTCCACTTTTGTTGGATCTACCGCCACCCCATCCCCACTTATCACATGGCCCAAAAATGCTACCTTCTCGAGCCAGAACTCGCACTTTGAGAACTTTGCATAATGCTGGTTCTCCCTCAACACTTACAAGACTACTCTCAAGTGAGTCTCATGCTCCACCTCCGATTTGGAGTACACCAGAATGTCATCGATAAAGACAACTACAAAAGAGTCCAATTATTTTTGAAATACCCGATTCATAAAATCCATGAATACGGATGGTGCATTCGTCAGCCCGAACGGTATCACCGAGAACTCAATGACCATACCTCGTATCAAACACTGTCTTGGGTATGTCCTCATCTCGAATTCGCAACTGATAGTATCCTGACTTTAAGTCCAACTTTGAATACACCACTGACCCCACCGGCTGGTCAAATAGGTCGTCAATCTGAGGAATCAGATACTTATTCTTGATAGTCAATTTTTTCAACTCTCGGTAGTCTATGCACAGCCGCATACTACCATCTTTCTTCTTCACGAACAACACAGGAGCGCTCCATAGTGAAGAACTAGGTCTGATATACCCCCGCTCCAACAGTTCCTGCAACTGTACCTTAAGTTAGACCAACTTCTTTGGTGCCATTCTGAACGGAGGACGTGACATCGGCCTAGCTTTCGGCACTAACTCAATCGAGAAATTGATCTCCCATCGAGGAGGCCCTCCGGGAAGTTCATCCGGAAATACATCCTTGAACTCTGCCACTACGGGCACTTCCCCAAGTGATAACTTGGAAAGGCGAACCTCCAATAATGCTACAAGATCTACTCCACCCCGGTTAACTGCCCGTATTAACTGCATGGCCGAAATTAGGGAACATGCCACTCCATTAAGGCCCTCAAACGTAACTTATGTTCGCCCTTCGCTTCTTAGGGTCACCACCTTAGATATGCAATCAATACTGGCACGCTACTTCGCTAGCCAATCCATTCCCAATATCACATCAAACTCGACCAGTGGTAGGACCGCTGCTATTAACACGAAGTCAACTCCGCCTAGCTCCCAACAAATACGCCCTTTCTCCCCGGTGGTCATGGATGACCCATTGGGCATGCACACCTTCAATGTTGTACCCGCCGAGAATGACTCAACTCCAATCCTCCGGATGAAGCTTTCCACAAGGAAAGAGTGCGACGCTCTCGTATCAAATAATATCCTAGCAGGGTATCCGAAAACTAACACAAAGCCTACAACATAGACATCACATATAACGGTCTGAAAGTATGAAGTACAAGGTTAAACTTAAACTTCCTCATTTCTGTCACCACATCGGGCTGGCGGATCGCTTCCTGCTGTCCAAGGTTGTAAGCCCTTGGTTGCACTGGTTGGAACCGAGAAACGCTAGACTCCGCCATCTTCCCTTTCTCTACGGTACTGGGGCCGGAGCGCACCGTTTGCTCTTGTCTTGCCTCCTGCTCCGCACCTCCTTGGTTACAAAAATGAGCAATGTGCCCCACCTTACCACAGTTGAAGCACGTCGGTGGCCCCTTAGAGTGAGACCCTCCGGACTTCCACTTGCTTTTCTCACCGGACTTGTATGGGTGAGGCTTCTTCCTCCATCTATTCCCTTCAGACTTTCCTTGGGATTAAGAAGGCTTCTCTTCTCCTTGATTGGGAGCAAAACCCTTACGACGTTGGCTTTACTCTAGATCACTCTCCAACGTCCTGGCAGCCTCAACTAGCTCATTGAAATCAGCTCTCTTCATGACAATGAGGGGTTGTCTTAGATTCTCCCTCAGCCCCTGGTAGAAGAGGTTATCCATCTCCTCATCGTCATCCATGGTCGTTCCCGCGTAACGACCCAAACGAGTGAACTCCTGCACATACTCGTCCACTGTCTGATCTCGCTGCATCAAGTGCAGAAATTGCCTCTGAAGGGCCAACCTCGTTGAAAAAGGAATGTACTTATTTAGGAAAGCATCCCCAAATTCTTCCATGGACGGGGTGCATCCAGGAAATTGGCGGCCGTTATGGCTCACCCACCACAACTTTGCGTCTCCCTCCAACATGAAAGATGCAAACTCAGATTTCTTCTCCTCTGGCATCTCCGCCGCCCTCAGAAGTTCTTGAATCCGTGCCGACCAATCCTCTGCATCAGTCGGAGTACCGACTCCCTTGATCGTCGGAGGATGGAAGCTCAGAAAATACTTCATCTGCCGGTCTCCATGCCCGACAACCACCCTTTCTGCCAAAGGCTCTGCTCGCCTGGCTTCTCCGCCCGACATGGCTGTCGTCGTATCCGGTGTAGAAGGGGTTGCTACCTGAGCTATCACTGCAGCTTGGGCTGCCACCATTGCTTCTGCAAGCATGCGACAGAAGTCGGCCGGGTTTACACCCATGCCTAAAGGACCCTGAGCAGTAGCGCTGCTTGCTGAAATCTCTTCTCTTGGTCTCGACGTACCCGCCTCGTTGCTTGCACTCTTAAGAAAAGCAAGGAAATAAGGAATTGGTCTCTAATCGCAAGACTCAAACATAAGTACACTTGTGGTCCCGCATTACTCCTATGTGGATTACTTCTAAATGCAATACGATTACGTTAAATCGACCTCCCTAACTGACCTTGGACGCAACCTCGCTCTGATACCAAATTGTAACACCTCCCCTGTAATGACCGTATAATATGGGCCCGGCCGGGGCCCCACAACATACAGACGCCACAGCTTTAGCATTAAAAGATGATATAACTACCCAATCTCAAAACTCAGAAGCAAATAACAGCGGAAACATCAATCAAGATTAGAAGTTATCCACATACACAAGAGTATCGCAATGGCCTTATGGCCTTACAACAAAAGAGAGTCCAAACTCAAAAAGTTAACATCCATAACAATGAGCATAAACACTCCTAGACTACCTCGATATGCAAGCCAGAAAACAAAAGTTTTGGAACCCTAGTTCTGATTTGGGCAAGGATCACTATTAAGCTTGTTTAGATTGAACCACAATGTATAGTCATGGGTCATAGGTTTATTTCCAGGACTTGCCTCAGAAGGACTCTCCAGAATTGCTGAAAGAATTCTGAGAAATGCAGTTAAGATAAAGTCAGAAAATCTGTTCGACGATAGTCGAACTCAGGTCGACAAATGGTGATCTAAGGTCGACGAACTTTGAGTTCTTTCCCTAAAATCAGGTCGACGAACTCTGAGTTCCTTCCCTAAACGCAGGTCGATGAACTCTGGTCTCAAGAAGCTCTGGTCGACGAAATAGAAGCTGAGCTCGACGATCCGTGAGCTCCAGTCGACGAATTTAGTGCAGATATTTCAGGACTATTTATTTACAGTTGGCAGATTAAATTAAGGATTAATTACAGTCAGAACATTTAGTGTTAAACATTCCCGATGGAAATAGTCGTTCAAAGTGAGAAGTTTCAGAATTTAATTATGGATTAATTCCTAAGGCGTCTTCAACTCTCGGGAATGCTTCAGCCGTTATCAAGATGAATGAATCCAAATGTTTGAATTTAATATAAGAGATTAGCAAAAAGACAAAAACCATAACACACAGAGCACAGCAATGTGTAGAGATACAATGAAGGCTTTTCCTTTTACAGAGGAGGAACTCTGCATCAATCAACATATTCACAGAGTTCTCCATCTGCTCCAGGCTTTTCAAGAGACACACATTCATATCAGTCTAAGAAGCTTGCTGGAGACATCATCAATCTGAAGGCCTACACCCTGAAGCAAAGCTTCCCTCCATCCTGAACCATTCAACATCTTAGGGGGGGCTTTGACATCATCAACATCTACTGGTTTCTCTCAGTGATTTGAGATAAAGAAGACAACATCACTTCCTTTCCCTTTCCTATGTACAGGGTTATAACTCCATTCAAAAGTTAACCATCTTGGTTGCAAGTCTCCTGATCAAAAGACTTGGGATTGGTTTTTGATCACCTGGTCAAAAGCTCATTGGTGGCAGTCACCTGATCAAAACCTTCTAGTGGATTCCTACTAGGGTGGTAGAAGAGTGGATGTACCCAGTTAGGGTGAACCACTATAATCCTTGTGTATTCTATGTTGCTTGCTTTGCCTTCTTTATTTTTGTGTTGTGATTTTCTTTTCTTAGTATATATATATATATATATATATATATATATATATATATATATATATATATATATATATATATATATATATATATATATATATATATATATATATATATATATATATATATATATATATAACTCTAACTAGTGTAAGTTAAGATCTAGCCCTAACTTTCAATTAGTATTAGAGCAGGTTTTCTTGATTGTACAAGCTAACACCTGGACCAAAATAATCTGATAGATCTTATACATCTTTAGAGTTTATCATGACACAAAATGAAGAGTTTTCAAGCACCAGACTACCTATGTGCAATCTAGATAAGCTTGCACTATGGAAGACAAGGATGAAGATTGCTGATGCACAAGCAATGAACATTCTTGCACAATCAATGTCCGATGATATTTTTCAGGAAATTGCTGAATGTTCATCTGCAAAAGATATATGGGACTCCCTCACAGTAATGGTTGCAGGATCAGCTAAAGAAAGAAACCTTAAAGCTGAAACCTATAGTAACTTTGAAGCTTCATCGTGTACAACTGATGATGAAGAAGAGTCAAGAGCAAGAGAATTTTGCCTAATGGCAATAAATACCTCCCGCAGCAATCTTGAGGAAGAATCAGAGCCAGATGAAGAATCAGAATGTGAATCAGAAGAAGATCAGGTAATCTCTACCCTTGATCTTTCATCAGAAGAATTTGAAATTGATTTTAAATTATTATGTGAAGATTTGATTCAATCTGAGAAGGAAATAAAACTTCTCAGAGAAAAATTAAATAATTCTTTTTCAGAAAACATAAAGCTTAAAGAAAATTTGAAAACTGCTCTTAAACAGATTAATTATTTTGAATCAGTTAAAGGCAAAGACAAGTTAAAAGATTTAGACAAACTAACTGAAGTTTTGCATAATAATGACAAACCCAAACAAGTTAAGAATTTTCAGAAAAATCATGTTCAAAAAATTTCGTCGAACCGAGCTCGACGAAAGCAGTATTATACTTTGAACGACGATCGACGATCTCTGAACCCAGAGTTTGGGTATGTTTTCTCAACAAAAGGTGCTCGACAAAATCAACATGTTTCGTCGAACAAAGGTCGACGATCGTGGAACAGAGATTATGACTATTATCATTCTGTGAACCGAGATCGACGAAATCAATACTTTTCGTCGAACTCAGATCGACGAACTCAACAAAAATCGTCGAACTCAAAATATCAAAACAGGAATTTTAATTCCTATCAGAACAATAATCAAAGACACAAATTTGTTAACCCCTTTTCTCAATGGATAATTCCACCCAGAAAATTTCATCCTCGACGGTATAAAAGTCAACCTAAATGTTCTTTTATTTCTAATTATTATAAAAAAGAACCATGACCCAAGGTAATCTGGGTCCAAAACTCCTAACATCTCTTTTCAGGAAAAGACCAATCTTGTCACAGAGGAACAGTGGTATTTGATAGTAATCAGAAGCTATAATCTCAGCCAACACAGAGGATACATCAGTGGCTATATAGTGAGAGATTGTTTGAAAGGCTACAGTAGTAGAGAGAGACTGTTTATTCTACTAAGTTATAAATTCTACTCAGATTTGGGGCAAGGAATGTGTGCAAGGAAAAGTATATAAATGGAGATTGTTTGTTTTTTAAAGAGGACATTGCTTAAGTGGTTGCAGAAATAGATCTGTCTTACTTATTTCATTTCTCAAAGCATCCTCGTACATCTACTAAAATTTTTATAAATCAGGCAGGTTGTTTTTGGTTTGTATTATATTTATTTTTATGTAAATAGTGTCATCACCCAAATAGGGGGAGATTGTTGGAACCCTAGTTCTGATTTGGGCAAAGATCACTATTAGGTTTGTTTAGATTGACCAACAATATATAGTCATGGGTCATAGGTTTATTTCCAGGACTTTCCTCGAAAGGACTCTCCAGAATTGCTGAAAGAATTCTGATAAATGCAGTTAAGACAAAGTCAGAAAATTAGTTCGATGATAGTCGAACTCAGGTCGACGAACGGCGATCTAAGGTCGACGAACTCTGAGTTCCTTCCCTAAACTCAGGTCGACGAACTCTGAGTTCCTTCCCTAAACTCAGGTCGATGAACTCTGATCTCAAGAAG
This sequence comes from Platanthera guangdongensis, assembly GCA_039583875.1. NCBI lineage: Eukaryota > Viridiplantae > Streptophyta > Magnoliopsida > Asparagales > Orchidaceae > Platanthera > Platanthera guangdongensis. The sequence continues at coordinate 159,577,171 of CM077167.1, forward strand.
CTCTGATCGACGAAATAAAAGCTGAGCTCAACGATCTGTGAGCTCCGGTCGACGAATTCAGTGTAGATATTTCAGGCCTATTTATTTACAGATGGCAGATTAAATTAAGGATTAATTACAGTCAGAACATTTAGTGCTAAACATTCCCGATGAAAATAGTCGTTCAAAGTGGGCAGTTTCAGAAGTTAATTATGGATTAATTCCCAAGGCGTCTTCAACTCTCGGGAATGCTTCAGCCGTTATCAAGATGAATGAATTCAAATGTTTGAATTTAATATAAGAGATTAACAGAAAGACAAAAAACATAACACACAGAGCACAACAGTGCGTAGAGATACAGTGAAGGCCTTTCCTTTTATAGATAAGGAGGAACTCTGCATCAATCAACATATTCACAGAGTTCTCCATCTGCTCCAGGCTTTTCAAGAGACACACATTCATATCAGTCTAAGAAGCTTGTTGGAGACAACATAAATCTGAAGGCCTACATCCTGAAGCAAAGCTTCCCTCTATCTTGAACCATTCAACATCTCAGGGGGAGCTTTGACATCATCAACATCCACTGGTCTACTCTCAGTGATTTGAGACAGAGAAGACAACACCACTTCCTTTCCCTTTCCTGTGTACATGGTTATAACTAACTTCAAAAGTTAACCCTCTTGGTTGCAAGTCTCCTGATCAAAAGACTTAGGATTGGTTTTTGAGCACCTGATCAAAAGCTCATTGGTGGCAGTCACCTGATCAAAACCTGCTAGCGGATTTCTACCAGGGTGGTAGAATAGTGGATGTACCCAGTTAGGGGGAACCACTATAATCCTTGTGTCTTCTGTGTTGCTTTCTTTGCCTTCTTTATTTTTGTGTTGTGATTTTCTTTTCTTAGTGTGTGTATATATATATATATATATATATATATATATATATATATATATATATATATATATATATATATATATATATATATATATATATATATAACTCTAACTAGTGTAAGTTAAGATCTATCCCTAACTTTCAAAAAGCATCAAGCATACAGGGCCACCAAAATATAGCTAGTACAAAACTTGAAACACTTCATGAAGCTTATGCCTTATTGGTCGGCGAGCTAGCTCCTGCTTGCGATCCTTGCCCTGTAAAAATTGATTGTAACGTGGGTCAGCAAAGGCTAACCTCAAACTGCGTAACAAACACCTCTCCTCCCGGCCGCCCCTAACGGACCCCGGGGTACCCCTCCAACCTGCAAGTCAACGCTTCATATACCATATATATAAATAAGTAAAGCACTAAAAGAACAGGCTTGGATGTCTCAAACAACATACATGTTTTCTATGTTGAGCATATAAATAAAAGGGGACTATTATGCATCATGTATGCAAAACCCAGGCTTCAACCAAGGCACCCTATCACGTATGCTTCTAGCACATCATCAAACATCTGGGTACTTCCAATTTCCCCATTGGCATTAAGCCACAAACAAAAAGGGTACTGCAATTCCCCTAACGACATACAAGCCTCCATACGGAACTCTTGCCAAGGCCCCACCCGCTCAGGGTCTTAGACCCGGGCTTGCCTGCAAGCTCTGATTTCTCATATCAGGATTCCCTCTAACACACTGACCGATTCTAAGAACCCTTGTTGGACCCAACCAGCTCATGGCCTCATTTCCCGGGCTTGCCCCATGCTTGATGTTCTCGTCAGTCTCACAGAAGGGGACTAGTCTCGCCGGGACACTCTCCACACATGACTTGCACGTCACGGGATAGCCAGCCGACCACGGAGATAAAGCCATGCCTTAGCACATCACAATCCATAATCATTCCCACCCCAATCCCTCATTTGTACTGCAACGTCCCCGTGCACCAAGTAAACCATCTATCGCCAATGCGGAGCTAACCTTGTCCACCAAGAAAACCATCTACCGCCATTACGGAGCTAACCTTATCTGGTTCCGGCTACACGTACTTACTCGAGAAAAGGGGGAAACACAAACATCACAAACGACACCTTACTGCAACAGATTTCTACAAAATCCTTAAAGCTCGTATGCAACATCACCGAGTCGGACTAACGATCGCTACCACAGCTTCACCCACAATGTCTAATCCACTAAAAGAGTGGGTCTCTAATGCAAAAACATGTCGGGGACAGACTCAATCGACCCGAAGGTTCCTCTTGAACTATGGAGACCTAAACCCCTCTCATGTGAGAGATTTGATGCCCAAAAGCTTGAAAGAAAAGATGCTAAACACGCATCCTAAAACCAAGAGGAGAAGTGTCGTTACCTTACGACCTCTCTTCCTAGCTATGGGAACTAAGCCAGATGAAAACCTTTGCAATGGTTTTGCCTCCACTAATCCGGACTCCGCTCACGATTTGGAGCACCAAAGCTTCTCCGGCAGCCGGATCTCTCCTTCACCTTCTTCCTTGCTCTCCCTTCTCTCTAGAACTTAGAAAGAGAGTACTTGATGAAGAATGAAGGTCTCCAAATCCTATTCCCGGACATAACTCAGCAAGGAAAGCCCTGGACCATCATATCTCACTAGAAGGAAACGAACGGCCACGATCTAAACTTAAAACCAAAACACCTGGGCCGAACACGGCTTGCGACACGCCCGTGTCCAAGGCCGTGTGCCTCAATAGACGCCAAAACTGTCGCACCCAGAAAATGACGCGGGCTTTGAATATGCTCGTGTCACATCTGACACGCCCGTGTCACGTAGTACACGCACGTGTGTCTGGGTGTGTTCCTCCATCGACACAGGACCAAACACAACCCGAGGAGAACACGGGTACTCGACACGCCCGTGTCACATTTGACATGCCCGTGTCCAACACGAACACGCCTGGTCTCCAGGCCGTGTCTATCCTCTCACACATCCAGGCCAACAACCCAAGCAGGACACGGCCTGGGACACGCCCGTGTCTCAGGACGTGTTCGAAGTCTCGACGATCGTCGACTGCCTTTTTGTCGGCTTAGCGGAAAATTCATCGAACACACGCACGATACGGTCTTGGACACGCCCGTGTCCTAGGCCGTGTTCTCTGTCTCGACACTTCATCGAGTGAAAATCGTCGACTTCCCGGGCTCCCGACGAACCCGGGCACGACACGGCCATGGACACGCTAGTGTCCTAGGCCGTGTTCACTATCTCGACACTTCGTCGAGACCAGTTCGTCGACCACCCGAGTTCTTCATTGAACCCGAGAATGACACGGCCAGGGACACGCCCGTGTCCTAGGCCGTGTGACCCTCACCAATACCCAAACTTGGCTCTGAATGCTGTTCGTCCCTCTTTCAAATTTTGCGGCGTTACAGCTGCTCAAGCTGCTCAGCTCAGGGAGATCATTGACAGCGAGTCTGTGGTAAGAGTCTCAAATAAGAAACTTATCCAGAAACTTGAAAATGATCTCTTAAATGAGAAATTGCTTGTGAGCAAATTTTCTAAGTCAAACACTGTGCTGCCCTTAATTGATACCCACCTTACCCAAGCTGGTAAGAAAGGGTTGGGATTTAAGGGACCTGCTAGACCTTCCAATCCAAAAGAAAAGAGAAAAGGGAAGGCACCAGTTGTGCCTCTAGCCTCATTACCTCATATTTCTTTTCAGAGAGTGTTGTTGCTCTCTAATAGGTATGACCATGAAAGTTATTATGGTCACTAGGAGAATAGTAGATCCACAGGTATGGACCAATGGGGCCCTAGCCAAGGTGGAAGATACAGCCATATGAGAGCCTTTATGGCTGCCCATGAGGAAATTTAAATGGCCCATCCTGGTCCATTTGCCTTTGGTGCCTCAGCCCCAAAACTCAAAGATAATGCTACTACTGTGAATCTAAATCATCCAGCAAAAGTAGTGACTCAAGGAGAGTCTACTGGCATGGCTGGAATGACAATCTCAGATGCTATCAGATGCATGCTGGCTGAAAAGAGACATGTAGCTGGTAGTTCTCAGAAAAGTCCAAAACAGCCTGTAGAAAGACTGTCTTTCAGTCAAACAGCCGCTGAAAGAAGACAGAAACATAGAACAACACATCTCCCCACTATTCAGGAAGCAGTACAGCCTAATGCTGGTCCCAAACAGAAAAGGAGATTGTTGAAACCAAAATTAGCCTCTGTGGAGTTCGGGGTCCCAAAAGAGGGGTGACCTCACACCTACTACACTAGGGGGGATGTCACTGACCAAAGGCTCAAGAAACTAGAAATAGACCCTCGACTCCAGCGCAGAGGCCCCACCTCACACCCGGAAGACCTTAGAGATCTCCCCCTCCCTAGCCAATATTGAGTTAGGGTGCCTTGGAAGATGAAGAGAGAGTGAAGAAGTGATGCTCTCCAAGGCACCCCTAAGGGCCTATTTATAGTTTTCTAGGAATGGCCTGCAAATAACCAACCTCCACTACTCTGAAAATTACCGAAATGCCCCCGGATTGGCTTGCCAACAACCAAATCTCGTTGTTCTAAGCGGCTAATTGCAGTCCACCACGGGTAGTCCCTCAAGCCGGGCGAACTGGCGGTTAGCCGGGAAGCGGGGGGCGGCCTGGGCGGACAGGCGGCCCGCGAGCTGTGACCTACGAGCTGGGCGACCTGCTTGTCGAGCTGCGGCATGACGAGCTACGGCCTGCTGGGCTGGGGCAGCGATCTGGGCGAGGCGGCGGTCTGGCGAGCTGAGCCCTGGAGAGACGGCGACCTGGCGAGTTGAGGCCTGGCGAGACGGCGGCCTGGGCGAGGCGTCGGTCTGGGTGAGGCGGCGGTCTGGCAAGCTAAGCCTTGCCGAGACGGCGGCCTGGGCGAGGCGGCGTTCTGGGCAAGGCGGCGGTCTGGCGAGCTTAGCCCTAGCGAGATGGCGGCCTGGGCGAGGCGGCGGTCTGGCGAGCTGATCCCTGGCGAGACGGCGGCCTGGCGAGCTGAGCCCTGGCGAGATGGCGATCTGGCGAGCTGATCCCTAGCGAGACGACGGTCTGGAGAGCTGAGACCTGGCGAGACGCGGCCTGCTGCGGCCTACTTGCGGGCTGGGGCGGTCTGCGGGCATGAGCCTGTGTGACTTTTCAAAAGGGGTCGGGGGGAGATAAATATTTCCTCCCCCTACTAGTATATTATGCAGTTCCGCCCAGAATTGGCCTCCAGGAGTGCAAAACTCCCAAAAAGCTTAAAAACGTACACTATGTCTTGTGCCTTGCTTGGGGCCCACTCTTCACAAATACGGGGTTGTATACAATCCCCGCTCTTTTCGAGGTTGGCACAAGCTCGAAAAGAAACGTCCAACCCAACGTATTCGCTGAGTGAGCTTCTTAGACCCGAAAATACTTGGCCCCTCCCAGGGTAGTCAACCTATCAAGCCAACTAATGGGAGCCTGGGTGACGAGACAGCCTTAGGGTAAAAAACACTCGGCCTCCCCGAGGGGTCAACCTGTCAAGACAGTTAATGGGAGCCTGGGTGACAAGACGACCTCGGGGTAAAAAACACTCGGCCTCCCCGAGGGGTTAACCTGTCAAACCAGCTAATGGGAGCCTGGGTGCGAGATAGCATCGGGGTAAAAAACACTTGGCCACCTCGAGGGGTCAACCTGTCAAGCCAGCTAATGGGAGCCTGGGTGACATGACGGCCTCGGGGTAAAAAACACTTGGCCTCCCCGAGGGGTCAACCTGTCAAGCCAGCTAATGGGAGCCTGGGTGACGAGATGGCCTCGGGGTAAAAAACACTCGGCCTCCCCAAGGGGTCAACCTGTCATGCCAGCTAATGGGAGCTTGGATGACGAGATGACCTCGGGGTAAAAAAACACTTGGCCTCCCCGAGGGGTCAACCTGTCAAGCCAACTAATAGGAGCCTAGATGACGAGACGGCCTCGGGGTAGAAAACACTTGGCCTCCCTGAGGGTTCAACCTGTCAAGCCAGCTAATGGGAGCCTGGATGACGAGACAGCCTCGGGGTAAAAATACTCGGCCTCCCCGAGGGGTCAACCTATCAAGCCAGCTAATGGGAGCCTGGGTGATGAGACGGCCTCGGGGTAAAAAACACTCGGCCTCCCCGAGGGGTCAACCTGTCAAGACAGCTAATGGGAGGCTGGGTGACGAGACGGCCTCGGGGTAAAAAACACTTGGCTATACCGAGGAGTCAACCTGTCAAGCCAGCTAATGGGAGCCTTGGTGACGAGACGGCCTCGGGGTAAAAAAACACTCGGCCTCCCCGAGGGGTCAACCTGTCAAGCTAGCTAATGGGAGCCTGGGTGACGAGATGACCTCGGGGTAAAAAACACTCGGCCTCCCCGATGGGTCAACCTATCATGTCAGCTAATGGGAGCCTGGATGACGAGACGGCCTCGGGGTAAAAAAAAAACTCGGCCTCCCCGAGGGGTCAACCTATCATGCCAGCTAATGGGAGCCTGGATGACGAGACTACCTCGGGGTAAAAAACACTTGGCCTCCCCGAGGGGTCAAACTATCAAGCCAGCTAATGGGAGCCTCGATGACGAGACGACCTCAGGGTAGAAAACACTTGGCCTCCCCGAGGGGTCAACCTATCACGCCAGCTAATGGGAGCCTGGATGACGAGACAGCCTCGGGGTAAAAAGAACTTGGCATCCCCGAGGGGTCAACCTGTCAAACCAGCTAATGGGAGCCTGGATGACGAGACTGCCTCGGGGTAGAAAACACTTGGCCTCCCCGAGGGGTCAACCTGTCAAGCCAGCTAATGGGAGCCTGGATGACGAGATGACCTCGGGGTAAAAAACACATGGCCTACCCGAGGGGTCAACCTGTCATGCCAGCTAATGGGATCCTGGATGACGTGACGGCCTCGGGGTAGAAAAAACTTGGCCTCCACGAGAGGTACCACCAGCCCTGTCCAGCTAGTGAGAGCCTGGACAGTGGGACCGTCTCAGAGACAAAAGGAACAGGGCATCCACGAGAGGTACCACCGGCCCTGACCAGCTAGTGAGAGTCTGGACAGCGGGACCATCTCAGAGCAAAGAGAACTGGGCATCCATGAGAGGTACCACTGACCCTGCCCGGCTAGTGAGAGCCAGGGCAGCGGGACCATCTTGGAGCAGAAGGAAACTGGGCATCCATGAGAGGTACCACAGGCACTGCCAGTTAGTGAGAGCCTGACAGCGGGACCGTCTCGGAGAAAAGAGGACAGGGGCTTCCACGAGAGGTACCACCGGCCCTGCCCAGCTAGTGAGAGCCTGGGCAGCGGGCCCATCTCAGAGCAAAAGGAAACTGGGCATCTACAAGAGGTACCACCGGCCCTGCCAGCTAGTGAGAGCCTGGCAGCGGGACCGTCTCGAAGCAAAGAGGAACTTACTCTTCCCGAGTCACATTCGACCCAACCAGCTAGTGGGAGCCTGGATGAGGAAATCCTCTTGGGGGTGGGACTTGCTCTCCTCGAGGCACATCTGACCCAACCAGCTAGTGGGAGCCAGGATGAGGAGATCCTCTCGGGAGTGGGACTTGCTCTCCTCGAGGCACATTCGACCCAACCAGCTAGTGGGAACCTGGATGAGGAGATCCTCTCCGGGGTGTGACTTGCTCTCCCGGAGGTACATTCGACCCATCCAGCTAGTGGGAGCCTGACTGAGGAGATCCTCTCGAAGGTGGGAGTTTCTCTCCCCGAGAAACATTCGACTCATCCAACTAGTGGGAGCCTAGATGAGGAGATCCTCTCGTGGGTGGGACTATCTCAGAGCCAAAAGGGAGTGGGCCTCCACGAGAGGTTCCACCGGCCCTGCCAGCTAGTGAGAGCCTGACAGCGGGACCATCTCGGAGCAAAAGGGGACTAGGCCTCCATGAGAGGTACCACCGGCCCTGCCAGCTAGTGAGAACATGGCAGCAGGACCGTCTCGGAGCAAAAGGGGACTAGGCCTCCATAAGAGGTAGCACCGGCCCTGCCAGCTAGTGAGAGCCTGACAGCGTGACCGTCTCGGAGCAAAAGGGACAAGGCCTCCACGAGAGGTACCACCGACCCTGCCCAGCTAGTGAGAGCCTGACAGCGGGACCGTCTCGGAGCAAAAGGGGACTAGGCCTCCATAAGAGGTAGCACCGGCCCTGCCAGCTAGTGAGAGCCTGACAGCGTGACCGTCTCGGAGCAAAAGGGACAAGGCCTCCACGAGAGGTACCACCGACCCTGCCCAGCTAGTGAGAGCCTAGTAGTGGGACCGTCTTGGACCAAAAGGGACTGGCCTCCACAAGAGGTACCACCGGCCCTGCCCAGCTAGTGAGAGCCTGGACAGCGGGACCGTCTCAGAGCAAAAAGAATTGGTCTCCACGAGAGGTACCACCATCCCTGCCCAGCTAGTGAGAGCCTGGACAGCGGGACCGTCTCGAGGCGAGTCCTACCCCACCCTCTGAGAGATCAACCTACCCTGCCAGCTAGTGATAGCCTAACAGTGGGACCATCTCAGAGCAAAGAGAACAGGGGCATCCACGAGAGGTACCACCGACCCTGCCAGCTAGTGAGAGCCTGACAGGGAGACCATCTCGAGGTGAGACCTCCCCCCCCCCTCTCTGAGAGATCAACCTGCCCTGCCAGCTAGTGAGAGCATGGCAGCAGAATCCATCTCGAGGTGAGACCTACCCCAGCCTCTGAGAGATCAACCTGCCCTGCCAGCTAGTGCGAGCCTAGCAGCGGAATCCATCTCGAGGTGAGACTTACCCCACCCTCCGAGAGATCAACCTGCCCTGCCAGCTAGTGAGAGCTTGGCAGCGGAATCCATCTCGAGGTGAGACCTACCCCACCCTCCGAGAGATCAACCTGACCTGCCAGCTAGTGAGAGTATGGCAGCGGAATCCATCTCGAGGTAAGACCTACCCCACCCTCCGAGAGATCAACCTGCCCTTCCAGCTAGTGAGAGACTGACAACGGAATCCATCTCGAGGTGAGACCTACCCCACCATCCGAGAGATCAACCTGTCTTGCCAGCTAGTGAGAGCCTGGCAGCGGAATCCATCTCAAGGTGAGACCTACCCCACCCTACGAGAGATCAACCTACCCTGCCAGCTAGTGAGAGCCTGGCAGCGGAATCCATCTCGAGGTGAGACCTACCCCACCCTCTGAGAGATCAACTTGCCCTGCCAGCTAGTGAGAGCCTGGCAGCGGAATCCATCTCGAGGTGAGACCTACCCCACCCTCCGAGAGATCAACCTGCCCTGCCAGCTAGTGAGAGCCTGGCAGCGGAATCCATCTCGAGGTGAGACCTACCCTACCCTCTGAGAGATCAACCTGCCCTGCAAGCTAGTGAGAGCATGGAAGCGGAATCCATCTTGAGGTGAGGTCTACCTTCCCACAAAGGGTCCTGGGTTAGGGAGCTCACCGAGGTCATCACTACCTCCTTGACCACCAGCCATGACACTCTCCCGAGATCTTCTGTGCTGGTTACTCTCCACGCTCACCGCACCAAAAGTGTTGAAACCAAAATTGGCCTCTGTGGAGTTCGGGGTCCCAAAAGAGGGGTGACCTCACACCTACTACACTTGGGGGATGTCCCGGACCAAAGGCTCAAGAAACTAGAAACAGACCCTCGGCTCTAGCTCGGAGGCCCCACCTCACACCCAAAATACCTTGGAGATCTCCCCCTCCCTAGACAATACTGAGCTAGAGTGCCTTGGACGATGGAGAGAGAGTGAAGAAGTGATGCTCATGAAGGCACCCCTAAGGGCCTATTTATAGTTTTCTGGGAATGGCCTATAAATAACCAACCTCCACTGCTCTGAAAATTCCTGAAATGCCCCCGGATTGGCCTACCAACAGCCAAATATCGCTATTCTAAGCGGCCAATTGCAGTCCACCAGGGGTAGTCCCTCAAGCCGGGCGAACTGGTGGTTAGCCGGGAAGCGGGGGGCGTCCTGAGCGGACAGGTGGCCCACGAGCTACAACCTGCGAGCTGGGCGACCTGCTTGGTGAGCTGTGGTCTGACGAGCTGCGGCCTGCTGGGCTGGGGCAGCGGTCTGAGTGAGGCGGTGGTCTGGTGAGCTAAGCCCTGGCGAGACGGCGACCCGACGAGCTGAGGCCTGGAGAGACAGCGGCCTGGGCGAGGCGTCGGTCTGGGAGAGACGGCAGTCTGGCAAGCTGAGCCATGGAGAAACAGCGGCCTGGGCGAGGCGGCGGTCTGGGCGAGGCGATAGTATGACGAGTTAAGCCCTGGCAAGACGACGACCTGGGTGATGCGGCTGTCTGGCGAGCTGACCCTTGGCGAGACGGAGGTCTGACAAGCTGAGACCTGGCAAGACGTGGCCTGGTGCGGCCTACTTGCGGGCTGGGGCGGTCTGGGGGCATGGGCCTGTGTGACTTTTTAAAAGGGGTCGGGGGGAGATGAATATTTCCTCTCCCTACTGGTATATTATGCATGTCCGCCCAGAATTGGCCTCCAGGAGTGCAAAACTCCCAAAAAACTTAAAAACGTGCACTAAGTCTTGTGCCATGCTTGGGGCCCACTCTTCACGAATATAGGGTTGTACAGAGATACAATATCTATGAGTCCTGGTGTTGTGGCAAAGTCGACCACTACGATGTAGATTGCTGGCACAATTCTTCAGTGTCCAAAAGTTGTCATCCTGTTAGGAATTCTGCAGGAAGGCATGGTTATTTTCAGACTAATGTGAACCTTGGACCCAACAGAAACTGGGGTCCTAAGGTAAGGTGATTTGTGTTCATTTCAGGTTAGTTCAAGTACTAGTTCCCCTAAATGGTACTTGGACAGTGGATGTTCCAGACACATGACTGGAACAAAGGAGCTATTGAAGGAGTTCACCTCAGTAAAGAATGGACCCAAGGTCATCTTTGGAGGCTCTGACAAGGGGATAACCAAAGGTTATGGTAATATCTCAAATGGCATAATCACCATCCTAAAGGTGGCTAATGTGGAAGGGTTACAACACAACCTCATAAGCATAAACCAACTATGTGATCTTGGTTATGACATTTCCTTCCACAAGGATAAGTGTCACATCAAGAGGTTAAGTGACCAACATGTCATCTTAATAGGCACTAGGAGTGGGAATGTATATTGCTTAAAGTTTTCTTGCTTAGATAATAGTTCTCATATATGCCTAGTTGCAAATGACAAAATCTCATATTATGTCCAATGACACAAGAGACTGGCTCATTTGAATTATAAGACCATTGGTCAGCTCTTCTGTGATGAGCTTGTTAAGAATGGTCCCAAAATAAAATACTCCAAGGAGGGTATCTGTGCTGCTTGCCAAAAGGGTAAGCAGACTAAGACCTATTTCAAGATCATTGGGGCCAAGGACACTGTGAGATGCTTATATCTCCTGCATATGGACTTGTTTGGTCCTATGCCTATTTATAGTCTAGGTAGGAAGGTCTATACCCTTGTGGTGGTTGATGACTATTCTAGGTTTACTTGAGTGTTCTTCTTTAGAAGAAAGGATGAAACCCTTGAAATCTTCATGAATTTTGTCAGGCAAATTCAGAATGAGCTTGCATGCTCTGTGGTCAAAATGAAAAGTGACCATGGAACTGAGTTTCAGTCTGCTGCTATGACTATATTCTGTGAAGAGCAAGGGATTCATCAAAAATTCTCCTCTTCAAGAATGCCCTAGCAAAATGGGTTAGCTGAGAGGAAAAACATGACTCTCATAGAAGCTGGGTGAATATTATTGAGTGACACTTCTCTCCCTGAATATTTTTGGGCTGAGGCAATTAATGTTGCATGTCATGTGCTCAATATGGCTTCTATCACTAAAGGCCACAAGAAGACTTCCTATGAGATCTTGAAGGGAAGAAAACCAAACATATCATATTTCAGGATCTTTGGTTGCAAGTGTTTCATCCTGAACAATGGCAAGTCAAAAGTAACTAAGTTTGCTGCCAAATCCCATGAGGGGATCTTTGTTAGGTACATCAATAATAGTAGGGCATATAGAGTTTATAACTTGACAAATCAAGTTGTAGAAGAATCTGTCCAGGTAGTGTTTAATGAGACATATATGATTGACAGTGAGCTGTCAAGCTCTTTACCTAGCTCTACAGGTACAAAAGTTATGATGGAAAAGCTCTCCATTAAAGATAAAGACCCATCTATGCAAGAAGAATGTGAAGAGGGATGTTGTCCAAAGGAAGCACAGGCCAGTCAAGCTGGAAATGAAGACCAACCTACCGAAAAAATAATAATCAGCAGGAAGGTGTCAAGCTGCCCCCAACAGTCAGATATCTGAGTGATCATCCTCCATATCATATAATAGGTAAGGCTAGCCAAGGTGTACAGACCAGAATCAAGAGTATCAACACAGCTCTCTATTCCAGCTTCCTATCACAAGAAGAGCCCAAGAAATTTAAATAAGCCAATCAAGACCAATTCTGGATTGGTGCAATACAAGAAGAACTGAACCAGTTCAAAAGATGCAAGGTCTGGAAGCTAGTTCCCAGACCATATGGACACAATGTCACTGGAGTCGAGTGGATTTACAGAAATAAACTTGATGAAAATGACATTGTAATAAAGAATAAAGCTAGACTGGTGTCCAAAGGATATAAACAGGAAGAGTGGATTTATTATGAACAGACATTTGCCCCAGTTTCAAGGTTGGAAACAATCAGACTGTTCCTTATGTAACAACCCCATCCGTTCATATGATATATTCTAGAAGGTCCGGCCGGGGCCCCACAGGATATACCACAAAACAGTCGGTGAAGGTACAGGATGATACCAGAGCAGCGCATCGCACCTATCTCAAGCATTCTAGCGGAAGCCTAAGCTACTTGAACTCCTCATGAATGTCCAAATATAAACTCCACATTTTATATATAGATAGGAATGTCTTACAACATGTATCAAGTATTGGCCTTATGGCCTTACAGGGCTTTCATGCAGTGGCCTAAACAAATTGGCGCGCAGGCCGGCCACAAAAAGAAAACACTCAAAAGAACATTAGCCTTCGAGGGCTAGCAGCAGCAGCAACACCAGCAGGAGCATCAACCTCTATGCGACCCGCTCGGCTCTCCAGCACCTGTGCAAGGACAATCCACCCAACGGTGGCAAACAAAAGCAACGGTCAGCGTTCAGCTGACCAAATTATAACGACCCTACCCCTCCTCTCGGGGCAGCGGTATTTTCCCTGCAGGCATATCATATCACAAGTATGGCAAGCTATATCATCAAAAGTACTTTCACGCACACAAGCCATCACAACCGTTCGCCGCCCGGCCCAACGGTCCGTGCACTCAGGGCACATTCTTGGTGTTCTGGCAACCTCTTGCCCACCACCGTATCAGGGTTATCACCCAACGGTAACACTCTTGAGCATTTACTCCATGGCGTGCAGCCGGAGTTAGTCCTCGGACACCGGGATGGCCCGTAGCCCCCTTTGTGTCATGGCGCGCAGGCCGAAGACTCTTGCTATGCGCTCCAACAGACCGCACTTTTTGGTCTCACGTCGGACGGACATAGCGCAGGTCGGATCCTCCACCCCCCGTTGCTCAAATCGCCTTGCCTTCTCCGAGTACAGCGTACTCACGGCTATATCAAAGGCGCGGGTCGGTCTCACCAATCCTGTTCCTGGCATTCAAGCCTGGGTATGTCACTATACCCATTTCCTCACAGCAACAACGGGTCTTTCCTGGGCGCACCAGTACTTCCTGTGATTCTCTCCACAGGTGGACACCGCATAAGCACAAATGTCAGGGGTCTTTCCTGGGCACACCAGTACTTCCTGTGACTTGCTTCACAGGTGGACACCCTATGACATCAAGCATCACAAAAAGGGCCTTTCCTGGTCCCACCAGTACTTCCTGTGCCTCAACTACAGGTTGGACCCAAAACCACCACAAGGCTATTTTCCTGGACTACCACCCCAGTACTTCCTGCTACTCCTTTTCGCAGGCATAACCCATAGACTCCTTACACTACACGTTTATCACGGAGTCTAACAACCCGGGCTTCACCCGCTTCTACCCAAGCCAAGGGAGTACGACATTTCCTGCCATATAGGGCTTCATATGGTACCATCCCAATACTTGCCTGGTAGCTGTTATTATATGCAAACTCGACCATATAGAGATGATCTTCCCATCTCTTTCCGAAGTCAAGGGCGCACATTCGGAGCATGTCCTCCATTGTTCTGTTGGTACGTTCAGTTTGGCCATCCGTTTGGGGATGAAAGGCCGTGCTGAAGGTCAATTTCGTGCCCAACAGTCGGTGAACTAGTCTCCAATCATTTGACGTGAATCGCCCATATCGATCACTTACGATGCTTCGAGGAACACCGTGAAGACGCACAATTTGATCAACATATAACTTTGCCAAACTTTCAACCGAATCATCCCGCCTGTTTGGGAGAAAATGTGCTACTTTTGTTAGCCGGTCAACTATCACCCAAATGGAATCATTTCCTCGCTGCGATCTTGGCAATCCATGCACAAAATCCATGGAAATATCATCAAATTTCCATAATGGGATCGGCAGTGACTTCAAATAACCGCCCGGTTTTTGGCATTCCGCCTTCACCATCGCACATGTTTGGCATTTGGCCACGTAAAGGGCAACATCTTTCTTAAGCCTTGGCCACCAAAAGAGCTTTTTCATATCGTTGAACATCTTTGTGCTCCCGGGGTGAATGGAATACTTCGTATAATGTGCTTCATACATCAGTTCTTCCCTCAGTTTCCCCACATTTGGGACGCACAATCGGCCTTCTTTTCGCAACAGACCGTCAATCCAGGTGAATTTGCCCTCTGACCCTTCATTCCCATAGCGCAAGAGATCTTCATCCAACTCCATTGCCTGTCGAACTCGGTCCGCAAGGTCACATTGCACCTCGGTCCAGTTCAAACACGCAATGGCAGTGGAATTTTTGTCAACACAATAGATCTCCAATGCCTCCAACTCCTGGATCAGACGTTCATCATGCCTTTGTAACCAATTCGCTCTCGCCGGAACTCGCCGACTCAAGGCATCCGCGACAACATTCCCCTTCCCGGGTGTATAATGAATCTCGAAAGTGTAGTCCCCAAGGAACTCCAACCACCTTCGTTGTCGCATGTTCAACTCTTTCTGCTCCAACAGATACTTAAGGCTCTTATGATCAGTATAGATCTCCACCTTCACACCATAAAGGTAGTGTCGCCACAGCTTCAGTGCAAAAATCACCGCTGCTAATTCCAAATCATGGACGGGATAGTTCCGCTCGTGCACCTTCAGCTGGCGTGAGCCATAAGCAATCACCTTTCCGCTCTGCAGAAGAACGCAGCCTAAGCCGCTCCCTGAGGCATCACTATATATTACAAACCCATCGGTTCCACATGGCGAAGACAACACCGGCGCCGTGGTCAACCGAACCTTCAGCTCTTCAAAAGCTCGTGCGCACTCTGGCGTCCAAACGAACTTCTGATCTTTTCGCGTCAGTGTGGTTAGCGGCAAAGCGATCCGCGAGAAGTTTTCCACAAATCTTCTATAATAGCCCGCAAGTCCAAGGAAACTCCTAACTTCGGCCACGGAAGACAATATTGGCCAATCTTGTATGGCTCTTATCTTCGCTGGATCCACTGCAATGCCCGCTCCACTCACCACATGGCCCAAAAATGCCACTGACGATAGCCAAAATTCGCACTTCGAGAACTTGGCATAAAGCTGATTTTGCCTCAACGTATTCAACACTAACCGCAAATGAATCTCATGCTCCGCTTTGGACTTCGAGTACACCAGGATATCATCAATGAACACTATCACAAACAGATCCAAGTACTCACGAAAAATACGGTGCATCAAATCCATAAACACCGAGGGCGCATTACACAATCCAAAGGGCATGACTGTGAACTCATAGTGCCCATAACGCGTTCCAAATGCGGTTTTGGGAATGTCACCTTTCCGAATCCTTAACTGGTAATAACCAGACTTCAGGTCCAACTTTGAATAGACGGTCGAGCCCACTAGCTGATCAAATAATTCATCAATCCGAGGTATCAGATACTTATTCTTCTCAGTCAGCTTATTCAATTCACGGTAGTCTATACACAACCGTAACCCACCATCTTTCTTCTTTACAAAAAGCACAGGCGCGCTCCAAGGTGACATACTTGGGCGGATATAGCCTTGCTCTAACATTTCTTGTAGTTGAACCTTCAACTCAGCCATCTCTTTAGGCGCAACGCGATATGGCGAACGGGCCACTGGTTTTGCACCTGGCACCAACTCAATTGTGAAGTCAATCTCCCGCTGGGGTGGTAGCCCAGGGAGATCTGCGGGAAACATATCAGCAAATTCTGCCACAATCGGAACCTCGCACAAAGTGGCCTTAGGCTCAACAGCCTGAATTAGTGCAAAGTAACACTCCGCACCCTTCCGAACAGCTTTGACTACCTGGAGTGCAGACATCAACGTCCCGCCTACTCCTCGCATACCCGCGAACTTGGTCTCCTGTTCGGTATTCTGGCCCAACGTGATTTCTTTGGACTGGCAATCGATCATAGCATGCTGCTCCGCAAGCCAATCCATCCCAAAAATCACATCGAATTCCGAAATTGGCAAAACAAATGCGGTTAAACAAAAATCCCGACTTCCTACTTGAACCGCCACATCGCAAGCTTGATCCGCAAGCATCCAACAACCATTCGGCAACACCACTCTGACGCTATCTGCCTTTGCACGACTGGGTATCCCAAGCCGCGTAAGAAATTCACTAGACAGAAAAGAATGCGATGCACCTGTATCAAACAGTGCTCGCGCCAGCGTGTCCCGAATCATCACAAAGCCTATGACAAACATGTCACACACACAAACCACAAACGTAGGGGTACTAAGCTAAGCATACAAACATTAGCATAAGCAAAACTAAACTCATACCTGTGACCACGTCACTCTGCTTGATGGCCTCCTGCAGGCCAAGATTGTAGACCCGGGGTTGCGCTTGCGAGGCAGAGGAATCCACCACCGCTTTTCCTTTCTCCGCATAAGATGCTCCCGCCTTCTTTTCACTCTTTGGCGGCATCCGGCAATCTCGCGCAATGTGCCCCATCCTACCACAATTGAAGCAGGTACGAGTTTCTGGCTTGGAGGTTGCCCCTGATGTTGCTCCCGTTGCAACTGATGAAGGAGCTTGTCCACTCGGCTTGGACCTCTTACCCCATCTCTTCTTATAAAACGATTTTCCAGATCGGGGCGCCTTCCACTCCGGTTGCGTCATCACCAACGCTCTCTTCCCTTGCACCCTCTTCATATCTTTTTCCAACGCGGTCGCAGTGTCAACCAACGCTTGGAAACCCTGGTTCACCGAACTAGACACAAGGAACCTCAACTCGTCCCTCAGTCCTTCATAGAACCGATTAGTCTTCCTCTGCTCATCAGCAAAAATCGAACCCGCATACCGCCCCAAGCGAGTAAACTCATGCAGGTACGCGTCAACACTGCCATCACCTTGAGTCAACCGTTGGAATTCATTTTCCATGGCTATCCGTTGAGCCACAGGAAGGTGCTTCGCAAGGAAGAGCCGGGAGAATTCTTCCATCGACACTTGGGTTAACGGACGACCCGCCAAATGATGCAACTCCATCTCATCCCACCATAACCGAGCTTCTCCTTCAAGCAAGAAGGTGGCTAAGGTAACTTTCTGATGCTCCGCCGTGCCTATCGCCGTCATCACTCGCTTGACGCGCGATAACCAATCCTCAGCCTGCGTCGGGGTTCCCGCTCCCGAGAACGTAGGCGGATGGAAACTCATAAACCGCGTTAGCTGCTTCTCGGCCGCTCGAGGTACCACATCCACGACAGATTCAGGCCTTGCCGCCACCTGTTCTGGCCCCACAGCCGCTTGCTCCTGCCTAAGTGGCTGGCCTTGGATCATGGTAAACAAGGCCTCCGCAACTAAACGGACATGTTCCGCAGACGGTGGAGGTGTAGGCACCGCGGCTGGTACCGTACTTTCATCAGAACGCTGGGGCTCAGACTGCCCAGCTCCACTCCGAGTCACCTAAAGGTGGACAAGACACACACATTAGCGGTCGTACCCAAGCAAACAACACGAAATAGGAACACGCAGGTTCCTCAAACATACAAAATGCATTCCTATCATGGACATTCAGGAGTTCAATCGTAGACTTTGGTGTGCACAACCACGTGCTCGCCACCCCACAAAAGAAGTCGGCCACGACTTCGAGAGGGAAAGACCAATACAACCGATACCAAAAATGTAACAACCCCATCCGTTCATATGATATATTCTAGAAGGTCCGGCCGGGGCCCCACAGGATATACCACAAAACAGTCGGTGAAGGTACAGGATGATACCAGAGCAGCGCATCGCACCTATCTCAAGCATTCTAGCGGAAGCCTAAGCTACTTGAACTCCTCATGAATGTCCAAATATAAACTCCACATTTTATATATAGATAGGAATGTCTTACAACATGTATCAAGTATTGGCCTTATGGCCTTACAGGGCTTTCATGCAGTGGCCTAAACAAATTGGCGCGCAGGCCGGCCACAAAAAGAAAACACTCAAAAGAACATTAGCCTTCGAGGGCTAGCAGCAGCAGCAACACCAGCAGGAGCATCAACCTCTATGCGACCCGCTCGGCTCTCCAGCACCTGTGCAAGGACAATCCACCCAACGGTGGCAAACAAAAGCAACGGTCAGCGTTCAGCTCAAGTGAAGTACTACAACGGAGTACTACAATGTTGAGTTTGCTTCATCCACCTCATTTGGTTTAACAACCCGGGCTTCACCCGCTTCTACCCAAGCCAAGGGAGTACGACATTTCCTGCCATATAGGGCTTCATATGGTACCATCCCAATACTTGCCTGGTAGCTGTTATTATATGCAAACTCGACCATATAGAGATGATCTTCCCATCTCTTTCCGAAGTCAAGGGCGCACATTCGGAGCATGTCCTCCATTGTTCTGTTGGTACGTTCAGTTTGGCCATCCGTTTGGGGATGAAAGGCCGTGCTGAAGGTCAATTTCGTGCCCAACAGTCGGTGAACTAGTCTCCAATCATTTGACGTGAATCGCCCATATCGATCACTTACGATGCTTCGAGGAACACCGTGAAGACGCACAATTTGATCAACATATAACTTTGCCAAACTTTCAACCGAATCATCCCGCCTGTTTGGGAGAAAATGTGCTACTTTTGTTAGCCGGTCAACTATCACCCAAATGGAATCATTTCCTCGCTGCGATCTTGGCAATCCATGCACAAAATCCATGGAAATATCATCAAATTTCCATAATGGGATCGGCAGTGACTTCAAATAACCGCCCGGCTTTTGGCATTCCGCCTTCACCATCGCACATGTTTGGCATTTGGCCACGTAAAGGGCAACATCTTTCTTAAGCCTTGGCCACCAAAAGAGCTTTTTCATATCGTTGAACATCTTTGTGCTCCCGGGGTGAATGGAATACTTCGTATAATGTGCTTCATACATCAGTTCTTCCCTCAGTTTCCCCACATTTGGGACGCACAATCGGCCTTCTTTTCGCAACAGACCGTCAATCCAGGTGAATTTGCCCTCTGACCCTTCATTCCCATAGCGCAAGAGATCTTCATCCAACTCCATTGCCCGTCGAACTCGGTCCGCAAGGTCACATTGCACCTCGGTCCAGTTCAAACACGCAATGGCAGTGGAATTTTTGTCAACACAATAGATCTCCAATGCCTCCAACTCCTGGATCAGACGTTCATCATGCCTTTGTAACCAATTCGCTCTCGCCGGAACTCGCCGACTCAAGGCATCCGCGACAACATTCCCCTTCCCGGGTGTATAATGAATCTCGAAAGTGTAGTCCCCAAGGAACTCCAACCACCTTCGTTGTCGCATGTTCAACTCTTTCTGCTCCAACAGATACTTAAGGCTCTTATGATCAGTATAGATCTCCACCTTCACACCATAAAGGTAGTGTCGCCACAGCTTCAGTGCAAAAATCACCGCTGCTAATTCCAAATCATGGACGGGATAGTTCCGCTCGTGCACCTTCAGCTGGCGTGAGCCATAAGCAATCACCTTTCCGCTCTGCAGAAGAACGCAGCCTAAGCCGCTCCCTGAGGCATCACTATATATTACAAACCCATCGGTTCCACATGGCGAAGACAACACCGGCGCCGTGGTCAACCGAACCTTCAGCTCTTCAAAAGCTCGTGCGCACTCTGGCGTCCAAACGAACTTCTGATCTTTTCGCGTCAGTGTGGTTAGCGGCAAAGCGATCCGCGAGAAGTTTTCCACAAATCTTCTATAATAGCCCGCAAGTCCAAGGAAACTCCTAACTTCGGCCACGGAAGACAATATTGGCCAATCTTGTATGGCTCTTATCTTCGCTGGATCCACTGCAATGCCCGCTCCACTCACCACATGGCCCAAAAATGCCACTGACGATAGCCAAAATTCGCACTTCGAGAACTTGGCATAAAGCTGATTTTGCCTCAACGTATTCAACACTAACCGCAAATGAATCTCATGCTCCGCTTTGGACTTCGAGTACACCAGGATATCATCAATGAACACTATCACAAACAGATCCAAGTACTCACGAAAAATACGGTGCATCAAATCCATAAACACCGAGGGCGCATTACACAATCCAAAGGGCATGACTGTGAACTCATAGTGCCCATAACGCGTTCCAAATGCGGTTTTGGGAATGTCACCTTTCCGAATCCTTAACTGGTAATAACCAGACTTCAGGTCCAACTTTGAATAGACGGTCGAGCCCACTAGCTGATCAAATAATTCATCAATCCGAGGTATCAGATACTTATTCTTCTCAGTCAGCTTATTCAATTCACGGTAGTCTATACACAACCGTAACCCACCATCTTTCTTCTTTACAAAAAGCACAGGCGCGCTCCAAGGTGACATACTTGGGCGGATATAGCCTTGCTCTAACATTTCTTGTAGTTGAACCTTCAACTCAGCCATCTCTTTAGGCGCAACGCGATATGGCGAACGGGCCACTGGTTTTGCACCTGGCACCAACTCAATTGTGAAGTCAATCTCCCGCTGGGGTGGTAGCCCAGGGAGATCTGCGGGAAACATATCAGCAAATTCTGCCACAATCGGAACCTCGCACAAAGTGGCCTTAGGCTCAACAGCCTGAATTAGTGCAAAGTAACACTCCGCACCCTTCCGAACAGCTTTGACTACCTGGAGTGCAGACATCAACGTCCCGCCTACTCCTCGCATACCCGCGAACTTGGTCTCCTGTTCGGTATTCTGGCCCAACGTGATTTCTTTGGACTGGCAATCGATCATAGCATGCTGCTCCGCAAGCCAATCCATCCCAAAAATCACATCGAATTCCGAAATTGGCAAAACAAATGCGGTTAAACAAAAATCCCGACTTCCTACTTGAACCGCCACATCGCAAGCTTGATCCGCAAGCATCCAACAACCATTCGGCAACACCACTCTGACGCTATCTGCCTTTGCATGACTGGGTATCCCAAGCCGCGTAAGAAATTCACTAGACAGAAAAGAATGCGATGCACCTGTATCAAACAGTGCTCGCGCCAGCGTGTCCCGAATCATCACAAAGCCTATGACAAACATGTCACACACACAAACCACAAACGTAGGGGTACTAAGCTAAGCATACAAACATTAGCATAAGCAAAACTAAACTCATACCTGTGACCACGTCACTCTGCTTGATGGCCTCCTGCAGGCCAAGATTGTAGACCCGGGGTTGCGCTTGCGAGGCAGAGGAATCCACCACCGCTTTTCCTTTCTCCGCATAAGATGCTCCCGCCTTCTTTTCACTCTTTGGCGGCATCCGGCAATCTCGCGCAATGTGCCCCATCCTACCACAATTGAAGCAGGTACGAGTTTCTGGCTTGGAGGTTGCCCCTGATGTTGCTCCCGTTGCAACTGATGAAGGAGCTTGTCCACTCGGCTTGGACCTCTTACCCCATCTCTTCTTATAAAACGATTTTCCAGATCGGGGCGCCTTCCACTCCGGTTGCGTCATCACCAACGCTCTCTTCCCTTGCACCCTCTTCATATCTTTTTCCAACGCGGTCGCAGTGTCAACCAACGCTTGGAAACCCTGGTTCACCGAACTAGACACAAGGAACCTCAACTCGTCCCTCAGTCCTTCATAGAACCGATTAGTCTTCCTCTGCTCATCAGCAAAAATCGAACCCGCATACCGCCCCAAGCGAGTAAACTCATGCAGGTACGCGTCAACACTGCCATCACCTTGAGTCAACCGTTGGAATTCATTTTCCATGGCTATCCGTTGAGCCACAGGAAGGTGCTTCGCAAGGAAGAGCCGGGAGAATTCTTCCATCGACACTTGGGTTAACGGACGACCCGCCAAATGATGCAACTCCATCTCATCCCACCATAACCGAGCTTCTCCTTCAAGCAAGAAGGTGGCTAAGGTAACTTTCTGATGCTCCGCCGTGCCTATCGCCGTCATCACTCGCTTGACGCGCGATAACCAATCCTCAGCCTGCGTCGGGGTTCCCGCTCCCGAGAACGTAGGCGGATGGAAACTCATAAACCGCGTTAGCTGCTTCTCGGCCGCTCGAGGTACCACATCCACGACAGATTCAGGCCTTGCCGCCACCTGTTCTGGCCCCACAGCCGCTTGCTCCTGCCTAAGTGGCTGGCCTTGGATCATGGTAAACAAGGCCTCCGCAACTAAACGGACATGTTCCGCAGACGGTGGAGGTGTAGGCACCGCGGCTGGTACCGTACTTTCATCAGAACGCTGGGGCTCAGACTGCCCAGCTCCACTCCGAGTCACCTAAAGGTGGACAAGACACACACATTAGCGGTCGTACCCAAGCAAACAACACGAAATAGGAACACGCAGGTTCCTCAAACATACAAAATGCATTCCTATCATGGACATTCAGGAGTTCAATCGTAGACTTTGGTGTGCACAACCACGTGCTCGCCACCCCACAAAAGAAGTCGGCCACGACTTCGAGAGGGAAAGACCAATACAACCGATACCAAAAATGTAACAACCCCATCCGTTCATATGATATATTCTAGAAGGTCCGGCCGGGGCCCCACAGGATATACCACAAAACAGTCGGTGAAGGTACAGGATGATACCAGAGCAGCGCATCGCACCTATCTCAAGCATTCTAGCGGAAGCCTAAGCTACTTGAACTCCTCATGAATGTCCAAATATAAACTCCACATTTTATATATAGATAGGAATGTCTTACAACATGTATCAAGTATTGGCCTTATGGCCTTACAGGGCTTTCATGCAGTGGCCTAAACAAATTGGCGCGCAGGCCGGCCACAAAAAGAAAACACTCAAAAGAACATTAGCCTTCGAGGGCTAGCAGCAGCAGCAACACCAGCAGGAGCATCAACCTCTATGCGACCCGCTCGGCTCTCCAGCACCTGTGCAAGGACAATCCACCCAACGGTGGCAAACAAAAGCAACGGTCAGCGTTCAGCTCAAGTGAAGTACTACAACGGAGTACTACAATGTTGAGTTTGCTTCATCCACCTCATTTGGTTTAACAACCCGGGCTTCACCCGCTTCTACCCAAGCCAAGGGAGTACGACATTTCCTGCCATATAGGGCTTCATATGGTACCATCCCAATACTTGCCTGGTAGCTGTTATTATATGCAAACTCGACCATATAGAGATGATCTTCCCATCTCTTTCCGAAGTCAAGGGCGCACATTCGGAGCATGTCCTCCATTGTTCTGTTGGTACGTTCAGTTTGGCCATCCGTTTGGGGATGAAAGGCCGTGCTGAAGGTCAATTTCGTGCCCAACAGTCGGTGAACTAGTCTCCAATCATTTGACGTGAATCGCCCATATCGATCACTTACGATGCTTCGAGGAACACCGTGAAGACGCACAATTTGATCAACATATAACTTTGCCAAACTTTCAACCGAATCATCCCGCCTGTTTGGGAGAAAATGTGCTACTTTTGTTAGCCGGTCAACTATCACCCAAATGGAATCATTTCCTCGCTGCGATCTTGGCAATCCATGCACAAAATCCATGGAAATATCATCAAATTTCCATAATGGGATCGGCAGTGACTTCAAATAACCGCCCGGCTTTTGGCATTCCGCCTTCACCATCGCACATGTTTGGCATTTGGCCACGTAAAGGGCAACATCTTTCTTAAGCCTTGGCCACCAAAAGAGCTTTTTCATATCGTTGAACATCTTTGTGCTCCCGGGGTGAATGGAATACTTCGTATAATGTGCTTCATACATCAGTTCTTCCCTCAGTTTCCCCACATTTGGGACGCACAATCGGCCTTCTTTTCGCAACAGACCGTCAATCCAGGTGAATTTGCCCTCTGACCCTTCATTCCCATAGCGCAAGAGATCTTCATCCAACTCCATTGCCCGTCGAACTCGGTCCGCAAGGTCACATTGCACCTCGGTCCAGTTCAAACACGCAATGGCAGTGGAATTTTTGTCAACACAATAGATCTCCAATGCCTCCAACTCCTGGATCAGACGTTCATCATGCCTTTGTAACCAATTCGCTCTCGCCGGAACTCGCCGACTCAAGGCATCCGCGACAACATTCCCCTTCCCGGGTGTATAATGAATCTCGAAAGTGTAGTCCCCAAGGAACTCCAACCACCTTCGTTGTCGCATGTTCAACTCTTTCTGCTCCAACAGATACTTAAGGCTCTTATGATCAGTATAGATCTCCACCTTCACACCATAAAGGTAGTGTCGCCACAGCTTCAGTGCAAAAATCACCGCTGCTAATTCCAAATCATGGACGGGATAGTTCCGCTCGTGCACCTTCAGCTGGCGTGAGCCATAAGCAATCACCTTTCCGCTCTGCAGAAGAACGCAGCCTAAGCCGCTCCCTGAGGCATCACTATATATTACAAACCCATCGGTTCCACATGGCGAAGACAACACCGGCGCCGTGGTCAACCGAACCTTCAGCTCTTCAAAAGCTCGTGCGCACTCTGGCGTCCAAACGAACTTCTGATCTTTTCGCGTCAGTGTGGTTAGCGGCAAAGCGATCCGCGAGAAGTTTTCCACAAATCTTCTATAATAGCCCGCAAGTCCAAGGAAACTCCTAACTTCGGCCACGGAAGACAATATTGGCCAATCTTGTATGGCTCTTATCTTCGCTGGATCCACTGCAATGCCCGCTCCACTCACCACATGGCCCAAAAATGCCACTGACGATAGCCAAAATTCGCACTTCGAGAACTTGGCATAAAGCTGATTTTGCCTCAACGTATTCAACACTAACCGCAAATGAATCTCATGCTCCGCTTTGGACTTCGAGTACACCAGGATATCATCAATGAACACTATCACAAACAGATCCAAGTACTCACGAAAAATACGGTGCATCAAATCCATAAACACCGAGGGCGCATTACACAATCCAAAGGGCATGACTGTGAACTCATAGTGCCCATAACGCGTTCCAAATGCGGTTTTGGGAATGTCACCTTTCCGAATCCTTAACTGGTAATAACCAGACTTCAGGTCCAACTTTGAATAGACGGTCGAGCCCACTAGCTGATCAAATAATTCATCAATCCGAGGTATCAGATACTTATTCTTCTCAGTCAGCTTATTCAATTCACGGTAGTCTATACACAACCGTAACCCACCATCTTTCTTCTTTACAAAAAGCACAGGCGCGCTCCAAGGTGACATACTTGGGCGGATATAGCCTTGCTCTAACATTTCTTGTAGTTGAACCTTCAACTCAGCCATCTCTTTAGGCGCAACGCGATATGGCGAACGGGCCACTGGTTTTGCACCTGGCACCAACTCAATTGTGAAGTCAATCTCCCGCTGGGGTGGTAGCCCAGGGAGATCTGCGGGAAACATATCAGCAAATTCTGCCACAATCGGAACCTCGCACAAAGTGGCCTTAGGCTCAACAGCCTGAATTAGTGCAAAGTAACACTCCGCACCCTTCCGAACAGCTTTGACTACCTGGAGTGCAGACATCAACGTCCCGCCTACTCCTCGCATACCCGCGAACTTGGTCTCCTGTTCGGTATTCTGGCCCAACGTGATTTCTTTGGACTGGCAATCGATCATAGCATGCTGCTCCGCAAGCCAATCCATCCCAAAAATCACATCGAATTCCGAAATTGGCAAAACAAATGCGGTTAAACAAAAATCCCGACTTCCTACTTGAACCGCCACATCGCAAGCTTGATCCGCAAGCATCCAACAACCATTCGGCAACACCACTCTGACGCTATCTGCCTTTGCATGACTGGGTATCCCAAGCCGCGTAAGAAATTCACTAGACAGAAAAGAATGTGATGCACCTGTATCAAACAGTGCTCGCGCCAGCGTGTCCCGAATCATCACAAAGCCTATGACAAACATGTCACACACACAAACCACAAACGTAGGGGTACTAAGCTAAGCATACAAACATTAGCATAAGCAAAACTAAACTCATACCTGTGACCACGTCACTCTGCTTGATGGCCTCCTGCAGGCCAAGATTGTAGACCCGGGGTTGCGCTTGCGAGGCAGAGGAATCCACCACCGCTTTTCCTTTCTCCGCATAAGATGCTCCCGCCTTCTTTTCACTCTTTGGCGGCATCCGGCAATCTCGCGCA
The DNA here is from genome assembly GCA_039583875.1 of Platanthera guangdongensis. NCBI lineage: Eukaryota > Viridiplantae > Streptophyta > Magnoliopsida > Asparagales > Orchidaceae > Platanthera > Platanthera guangdongensis. Next base: position 159,603,675 of record CM077167.1, read on the forward strand.
ATGTGCCCCATCCTACCACAATTGAAGCAGGTACGAGTTTCTGGCTTGGAGGTTGCCCCTGATGTTGCTCCCGTTGCAACTGATGAAGGAGCTTGTCCACTCGGCTTGGACCTCTTACCCCATCTCTTCTTATAAAACGATTTTCCAGATCGGGGCGCCTTCCACTCCGGTTGCGTCATCACCAACGCTCTCTTCCCTTGCACCCTCTTCATATCTTTTTCCAACGCGGTCGCAGTGTCAACCAACGCTTGGAAACCCTGGTTCACCGAACTAGACACAAGGAACCTCAACTCGTCCCTCAGTCCTTCATAGAACCGATTAGTCTTCCTCTGCTCATCAGCAAAAATCGAACCCGCATACCGCCCCAAGCGAGTAAACTCATGCAGGTACGCGTCAACACTGCCATCACCTTGAGTCAACCGTTGGAATTCATTTTCCATGGCTATCCGTTGAGCCACAGGAAGGTGCTTCGCAAGGAAGAGCCGGGAGAATTCTTCCATCGACACTTGGGTTAACGGACGACCCGCCAAATGATGCAACTCCATCTCATCCCACCATAACCGAGCTTCTCCTTCAAGCAAGAAGGTGGCTAAGGTAACTTTCTGATGCTCCGCCGTGCCTATCGCCGTCATCACTCGCTTGACGCGCGATAACCAATCCTCAGCCTGCGTCGGGGTTCCCGCTCCCGAGAACGTAGGCGGATGGAAACTCATAAACCGCGTTAGCTGCTTCTCGGCCGCTCGAGGTACCACATCCACGACAGGTTCAGGCCTTGCCGCCACCTGTTCTGGCCCCACAGCCGCTTGCTCCTGCCTAAGTGGCTGGCCTTGGATCATGGTAAACAAGGCCTCCGCAACTAAACGGACATGTTCCGCAGACGGTGGAGGTGTAGGCACCGCGGCTGGTACCGTACTTTCATCAGAACGCTGGGGCTCAGACTGCCCAGCTCCACTCCGAGTCACCTAAAGGTGGACAAGACACACACATTAGCGGTCGTACCCAAGCAAACAACACGAAATAGGAACACGCAGGTTCCTCAAACATACAAAATGCATTCCTATCATGGACATTCAGGAGTTCAATCGTAGACTTTGGTGTGCACAACCACGTGCTCGCCACCCCACAAAAGAAGTCGGCCACGACTTCGAGAGGGAAAGACCAATACAACCGATACCAAAAATGTAACAACCCCATCCGTTCATATGATATATTCTAGAAGGTCCGGCCGGGGCCCCACAGGATATACCACAAAACAGTCGGTGAAGGTACAGGATGATACCAGAGCAGCGCATCGCACCTATCTCAAGCATTCTAGCGGAAGCCTAAGCTACTTGAACTCCTCATGAATGTCCAAATATAAACTCCACATTTTATATATAGATAGGAATGTCTTACAACATGTATCAAGTATTGGCCTTATGGCCTTACAGGGCTTTCATGCAGTGGCCTAAACAAATTGGCGCGCAGGCCGGCCACAAAAAGAAAACACTCAAAAGAACATTAGCCTTCGAGGGCTAGCAGCAGCAGCAACACCAGCAGGAGCATCAACCTCTATGCGACCCGCTCGGCTCTCCAGCACCTGTGCAAGGACAATCCACCCAACGGTGGCAAACAAAAGCAACGGTCAGCGTTCAGCTGACCAAATTATAACGACCCTACCCCTCCTCTCGGGGCAGCGGTATTTTCCCTGCAGGCATATCATATCACAAGTATGGCAAGCTATATCATCAAAGGTGCTTTCACGCACACAAGCCATCACAACCGTTCGCCGCCCGGCCCAACGGTCCGTGCACTCAGGGCACATTCTTGGTGTTCTGGCAACCTCTTGCCCACCACCGTATCAGGGTTATCACCCAACGGTAACACTCTTGAGCATTTACTCCATGGCGTGCAGCCGGAGTTAGTCCTCGGACACCGGGATGGCCCGTAGCCCCCCTTTGTGTCATGGCGCGCAGGCCGAAGACTCTTGCTATCCGCTCCAACAGACCGCACTTTTTGGTCTCACGTCGGACGGACATAGCGCAGGTCGGATCCTCCACCCCCCGTTGCTCAAATCGCCTTGCCTTCTCCGAGTACAGCCTACTCACGGCTATATCAAAGGCGCGGGTCGGTCTCACCAATCCTGTTCCTGGCATTCAAGCCTGGGTATGTCACTATACCCATTTCCTCACAGCAACAACGGGTCTTTCCTGGGCGCACCAGTACTTCCTGTGATTCTCTCCACAGGTGGACACCGCATAAGCACAAATGTCAGGGGTCTTTCCTGGGCACACCAGTACTTCCTGTGACTTGCTTCACAGGTGGACACCCTATGACATCAAGCATCACAAAAAGGGCCTTTCCTGGTCCCACCAGTACTTCCTGTGCCTCAACTACAGGTTGGACCCAAAACCACCACAAGGCTATTTTCCTGGACTACCACCCCAGTACTTCCTGCTACTCCTTTTCGCAGGCATAACCCATAGACTCCTTACACTACACGTTTATCACGGAGTCTTCTCCGGTTCATATGCAACATCACCAATCCAGACCAACCTGTCCAGATGGGCTTCACACAGCATGCCTATTCCGTACTCATTTCCGGATCTATATGCAATACCAAGGGGATTTCAAGCATCCACCCAAATAACTCCCAAAAGCAGCCACCTCTTGGTGGGGGAATCAAAAGATATGCCAAAACAGAAGCCTTCACATGGCTAGGAAGAAAAGTCGTTACCCTTGACGATCGCTTCGGTGCCATGGCTTGAAAGCTTGCTTGCAAGACTCGCAAGAGCGTTTCCTCCGCAACGCTGGCTTCGGATCTCTCGCCGGTAAACCGCAGCACCACCAACAGCAGCCCCCTTCCCTTCTTCCTCCTCCTTTCTCTCTCTCTTTCTCTCTCTCTTGAAGAAAGATGAAGGCCAATTCAAAGTGAGGATTCTTTTCTGAATTCGGCCCTTAAGGAAAAAGAAGAAGAGCTTTCAGCCCTTGGATCCAGACTGAAGAAATGGACGGCCACGATTCTGCCAAAAACACACATTTTGACCCGACACGGCCTCGAACACGGCCGTGTGCCTGGCCGTGTGCCTCAAGCGGTGGTCAACCGACTTATCCAAACCAGTGACACGCCCACGGGACACGCCCGTGTCATGGGCCGTGTCACCAACACGCCTTCAGACACGCCCGTGTCTGTGGCCGTGTACCTGGGTGAAAAAAATCCCAAATCATCCCGAGACTTCACACGGCCTGTGACACGCCCGTGTCCCAGGTCGTGTGCCCAGACACGGCACAAAGACACGCCCTGTCGAATTCTTTCGGCGGGCTGAGTTCGTCGCCTGATTTGACACGCCCTGTGACACGCCCGTGTCACAGGCCGTGTTCAACACTCGACACGCACTTCTCGACACTCGACGATCGTCGAGTAAAAATCGTCGAGCATGCGACACGGCCTTGGACACGCCCGTGTCCTGGGCCGTGTGCATCCTCTCGACGAATCGTCGAGACCAAAAAAATCGTCGAGACAAAGCCCAATCGTCGACACAACTCGACACGCCCTGCGACACGCCCGTGTCGCAGGCCGTGTCACCTGACACGCCCTGGGACACGCCCGTGTCCCAGGCCGTGTCACCCAAATTTGCCTGTTTCAGAACTTTGGGCTGTTACACCTTACATATGAATCCTTCCAAGAATTCAAAGTATTTCAGATGGATGTCAAGTTTGCCTTCCTGAATGGAGACTTGAAGGAAGTGGTTTATGTAAAGCAGCCTCCAGGTTTTGTAGATTCTAACTCTCCTATTGTTGTATATAGACTTAAAAAGGCTCTTTATGGGCTCTGTTGGGTCCGGTGTTCCTTCACTTGACCCGTGGCGCTCTTCTACTTATTTAAGAAATTAAGTAGCACCCTTTCCAACAGTCCGGGCTTTTGGAACAATTGGTTATGCGCTTGATCCTTCAATTGGTATCAAAGCAGGTCACGGGTTCAAGACTGGGGGAGCGTTATTAAATCCTGATTTTTCCCTTCTACCTGTGTGGGTCCGGCGGGTCAGGCAACCGTGGACATGTGGTAACCCCACCTCTGAGCCGTGCAATCGTGGACATGTGGTAACCCCACCTTTGAGCCGTGTGGGCCATGTGGTAACCCCACCTCTGAGCCATGTGGGCCATGTGGTAACTCCACCTCTGAGCCGACGGGTTGTGCTGGACGCCGGTGGGGATTATTGGGACTGGCGTTCCTTCACTTGACCCGTGGCGCTCTTCTACTTATTTAAGAAATTAAGTAGCACCCTTTCCAACAGTCCAGGCTTTTGGAACAGTTGGTTATGCACTTGATCCTTCAGGCTCCAGCAAGCCCCAAGAGCATGGTATGAGACATTATCTACCTTCCTCATTGAGAACAAATTCTCAATGGGGATGATAGACAAGACCCTATTCCTAAGAGAATCTAAGGACAAGATCATCCTAGTCCAGATTTATGTTGATGACATAATATTTGGCTCTACTGATGACAACATCTGCTGGAAGTTTGCTAAACTTATGCAAGAGAAGTTTGAGATGAGTGGTATGGGTGAACTGAAATTTTTCTTGGGACTCTAAGTAAAACAGACTGATGATGGTCTATATATATCCCAGTCAAAGTTCACCAGGGTGATAATCAAGAAATATGACATGGAGAATGCTTCCACCATAAGAACTCCCATGAGCTCAAGTATGCCTCTAGGCAAAGATGATCCAAGGAATCCTGTTGATCAAACTCTGCATAGAGGTATAGTTGGATCCCTTCTCTACCACACTGCAAGTAGGCCTGACATTATATATGCAACATGTGTCGGTGTTAGGTATCAGGCCTGCCCTAAAGAGTCTCACTACACTGCTGTGAAAAGAATCTTGAGATATCTTAAGGGCACCTCAGATCTTGGCCTATGGTACCCCAGGAATGGGGGAATTTGAACTACTAGGCTATTCAAATATAGATTTTGCATGTTGCAAGGAGTACAGAAAGAGTACTTCAGGCTCTTGTCAGTTTCTAAATGGAAGGCTTGTCTCTTGGAGCAGCAAGAAACAAACAAGTGTTGCAATATCAACAGCGGAGTCAGAGTATATTTCAGTTGGAAGCTGCTGTGCTCAGTTGTCGTGGATCCAACATCAACTTCAGTACTACAACATTCAGATAAGTAGAACTCAACTCTTTTGTGATTCTACTAGTGCAATTTCTATATATAGGAATCCTGTCTCACATAGCAGGACTAAGCATATAGAAAATATGTATCATTTCATTAGAGAATATGTGGAAAGGGAAGACATCTCTCTTGAATTTGTCTCCACAGACAAGCAAATGGCTGATATCTTCACTAAGCCACTAGATGAAGCTAAGTTCAACACCTTCAAATTTGAATTGGATATGTTGAATCATGTGTAGCTTCAATTCTCTCTTCTACCATATGCTGCACTATTTTTTTTGCAGGTAGAACATACTCTTCCTCCAGATTATGAAGAGAGTGTGCAACTGTTGAGGGGGAGCCAGCCCAACAGCTGAACTAGATTCAGTCACAGTGAGAATATCTACTCCAGACAGATATGGGAAGAAAAACCCCTCAGTATGCTCCCTATTGCAGAAGTCAAAATGGGTAGGATAGATGTCAAGGGTTGAGAAGAACAAACAAGTGGACAGTAAGGATAGCAGCATGCCAGGTGGAGTAAGTAATTCTCCACATGTTGGAGAAATATGGTAACATTTCCACATTCTACTAATGTTTATTCTTTTTATGATGAATATGTTGTGTTGTCAATGACCTGTAGTGTTTTGACTTCTTCAAATAGGGGGATATTGTAGGGTCTATTGATCCCAATTTCCCAGATTTGTAAGAAGTCAAACGGGTCAATTACATACACATATAATGTATTTGATGTGTGCTTTAGTTCATACATGCAGGTAGTCCATGATTGGATAGGTGAAGAAAATGAGTTTTGATTGTAAAATTAAATTTCGTCGAGCTCAGCTCGATGTTCGTCGAGCTCAGCACGTTGGTCGTCGAGCTCAACTCAACATTCTGTGGGATAAGCACAAGAGTTCATCCAGAAAAATCAACTAAGTCAAAAGGCACTGAGACCGCTGAGAAGATTAAAATTCGTCGAGCTCAGCCCACAGATCGTCGAACACAGCTAAATCTAGAAAATCTATCTAAGGCAAAAGCACGGAGACTGCTGAGAAGAAGGCGTTGAGACCGCTGAGACAACTGAGAAGATAACATTGAGATCACTGAGACAGCAGAGATAAAACTGGCTGGATTTCTTTAAGTCCAAAAGTGTTGAGTGAAGCAGATTCACTCAACGCTTCTAATAAACAGGACGCGCTGAGACAGTTAAGAGGTAAACAACTGAGATAAAACTAGCTGGATTTTTTCTAAGTCTAGAAGCGGTGAGTGAAGCAGGTTCACTCAATGCTTCTAATGAAGAAGGAAGCGTTGAGACAGTTAAAAGCAAGAACTGCTGAGACAGAAACTTGTCTCAGCTAAAAAGGAGAAAGCACTGAGACAAAGGCATGTCTCAGCTAATAATGAAAAACCGATGAGACCGCTGAGACAAAACCGCTGAGATAAAGTCAGGGAAATTTTTAAGTCCAGAAATGCTGAGAGCCAAGGCTGATGGCATTGAGTGTCTTAACATCACTCAATGCTTGATAGAATTTTGGAAAATTTTCTAAGTCTAGATGTTGATGACCACTGCTGACGTCATCAAAGTCAAAATTGCAAGAAGCCATTGCGGGAAAGCTGTTATAGCACCGAAAGATGTTTTATCTCTTTTTGATGCAGATGACACTCACCAATCCTTGGTGGGCCCATATTCTATCATGCCATTGATTCAAATCAACGCATATAAAAAGGCAACTATAAATGGATTAGGGTTAACGAATACACAAGGATCAAACGTAGAAAAAAGAGAAAGAGAAATAGAAAGAGGTGGCTGGACATCTTCATCAAGCTTGAAAGATAAAGTCCAGCCAAGTTAACCTGAAGACAAAGAAAGATAGCCGAAGCACTTCAAAGTTCAACAAGTTTGTTCTCATCAGAACAGTGTAGCTGATTCATCTCTTCAGTAAGTTGGTAGATGCTCAACTGTGCAGCAGAAAAGTGTGAGCTGTAGAAGAAGACTGATTCCTTCTACAACAAGTGGGCTAGACTGATATCTGCTCAGTCCAGCAAAGTTGACTCGGAGATACTTCTCTGAGTCAGTTGTTTTTTTTTCTTGAAAAATCTGTATTAACTTCCTGTAGGATTCAGTAGATCTGAATCTGAGTGTAGGGCACCTTGTTCCTGAGGTAGGTGCCCTGTTGGGGCACTGAGGTAGGATCCAAGTGTGGATCTGAGGTAGGGCTATCCTCCCATTCTAAGTGTAGGGCCTTGTGCCTGAGGTAGGTGACGGGAGAGTCACTGAGCTATAAGTGACAAGTGTGTCACTAAGTTGTAGTCCTTGGAGGAGGTTGAGCTATAGGTACCTGGTTGGGGTACTGAGTTGTAGGAGTGTTGCAGCACTCTGAGAGTAGGGGTGTTTGCCTGAAGCTGTAGGGCTGAAGTGCCTGAGTGTAGGCCTTAGAGATAAGGCTGAGGTAGGTGATCAGTGAATCACTGAGCTGTAGGAGTCCTGCAGGAATCTGAGGTAGGAACCCTTGTTGTTTTGAGTTGGATTCTGTGAAGAATCTGTGTGTAAGGCTGAGGGCCTAAGGTGTAATCTCTGAGGAGCATAATAGAGGAGTTTGAGCCTAGTCCAACAAATAAGTTGGATAGCTGGGAGGGAAAGTGGATGTACCCAATTGTAGAACCATTATAAATCCTTGTGTTTGTCGTGTGCTTGTTTTCTATTTTAATTACAGGTGCTAAGGACAAGCTCTAGCTCGAACAATTTGAAAACAACAAAAGATTTTATTATAGCTCAAAGACCTATTCACCTCCCCCCTCTGGGTGATTAGCTAACCTTAAGTTAAATAACTTTCACTCAGCTCGCCGAACGCCATAAAATTTTTCTGACTAAGTTTTTTCATGCAGGGGAGCGACTGATTCCCACGAATCCGCCATTCGCGGACTCAGGATTATTCCCTAACCCCTTCGCGCATGAGAAGGCAGTGGAGGCGTCCTGCCGAGATGAGCTGGCTTCCTCCAAGCCCTCATCCAGCAAGAAGCGGCCTGAGCCTGTGGGACCGAGCTCGTCCCATCGCAAACAGCCGCCAAATAAGATGAGGAAAGCAGTGGTGATTCCCCGGGCGATACATCAACAACAACAACAAAAGCCCAAATACATGAGCTCGCCCGAGACCACCCCGGATGGGTTGCCGGAGAGCCTGCTGAAGGAGATTTCGGGCAAGGGGCAGGGGGTGGCGAGTCCTTTGATCCCCCCACTGTGAAGAAGGCAGCCAGAGAGCTAGGCGCGCCGAAGGCCCACCCACTCTTTGGCTTCGGGGAAGATGGAAAGTCTCGGTTGGCGAACCCATGGTCCAGTGGGACAAGCTGGCCCACCGAGTCTCCATATCCACCCTTCACCCTTCCTGGACTGACCGCCAACTCCCTACCGGCCACTCCTACGTGCTCTAATTTGGCCTCTACGACCGCGAGGATACCGAGGCCTATAAAGGTATGACCCTACGGTAGCTCAGCCACGAAGGCATGCAAGCCTATATGAGGGCCATAGGGCTGTATCATATGATAATCTGTCGCAGCTTCAACCTCAGCAACCACCTCTAGAAAGCCGAGCATGCACGCGACGTCGCCAAGGACAAGGCCGTCGACCTGGCGATGCAGCTCAACATCACTGAGCAATTACTCGCCCCAGCCAACGACGTGTTGGTAATTACCGTGTTGCCTCTTCCTCTCTTCACCTAGGATTTTTCTGCACTCTCAGTTATAAGATCATTTCCCTTTTCTTTTTTAGGATGTCAAGGCCACCGATGAGTTGCGGTCTCGCACTGCGGGGCTGGAAGAAGAGAACAACCAGCCATGTGATCGCTCCACCGAGCTGGAGGCTTGCCTTGCTAGGCTGGACAAGGAGAATGGAGCGCTGAAAGTGGAGAATAAGGACCTCCATATCATGGTCCTCCGCCAAGAGGAAATCTTTTTCCCCCGGGCAACAATGAGCCCCCCTTCCCGTATATGAGGTTGAGGGTTTTTGGCGAGGCCGAGGTCGCTGAAAGGCTGCGGGTCAACTCGATCGCATCCGCTGAGTGCACCCTTCAGATGATGAAAGATATGGGGTTGCTGGTGGAGGGTTGCGAGGAGATCACGGCCCGGGAACTTATGCTGAGTCTATTCCCGTCGACGCCGCCTAGCAAGAAAGAGGTCATCTTTGGCCTGCTCTTCGGGAAGGGCTTCAAAGATGACCTGTCTGGAGGAGTCGGCGAAGATTGCCAGTCCGGGGGGGGAAGGCGAGAGCTAACCCGCACTCTTTTTCTCTTTCACTGTAATCCCCCTTCTTTTTGTAACCTCGCCCAGGCGAGTTCAGCCTTATGTAACAAATTCATATTCAATGCAAAGTAGATTTTTCTAACTTCTTTTTCCTGAATCTTCTTACTGTGATGTATTCGCCTGCGAGTTTTCCCCCTTGAGTGATCTCGCTGCGATTGAGCTCGTCGCTAGAGTGGATGTTTGGACTCATAGCCGTGAACAGACCTTGAGAGCTCGTCCACCCTAGGCAATCCGGAGGTGGACCATTTGCCATACTGGGCTCATCACCTCCCAGTTCGCACAAGCATCGCCTTTCTTGCCAATGTCAAACAAAAACTAGAAAATTTCACAAGTAAAACCTGAAGGGGGGTAGAATGCACCGTCAGAGCTCACCCTTTTTGCCAGATGTCGAGGACTTGGCTCGCCACCCTTCTGCCAAGCTGGGCCTACGATCCCTGACTCTCTTTTGAGGACTTTTCTCCCCTTATCCTTAGGAGAGTGGCCAGACTTCTCAAGTAACATTTGGAGAGGGTGGGGCTTCCCCTAGTGACATCCAGCCCTGCCAGCTTGGCGAGAGCCTGACAGTGGGATCTGCTCGGGGTCTGGGTTGATGCCATCGAGTGACATCCAGCCCTGTCATCTAGGTGAGAGCCTGGCAGCTTGATCTGGTCGGGGCCTGGGTAGGCGCCATCGAGTGATATCCAGCCCTACCAGCTAGGTGAGAGCCTGGCAGTGGGATCTGCTCGGGTTTTGGGTTGATGCCATCGAGTGACATCCAGCCTTACCAGCTAGGTGAGAGCCTGACAGCGGGATCTGCTCGGAGTCTAGGTAGATGCCATCGAGTGACATCCAGCCCTACTAACTAGGTGAGAGCCTGGCAGTGGGATCTGCTCGGGGTCCAAGTTGATGCCATCGAGTGACATCCAGCCCCGCCAGCTAGGTGAGAGCATGGCAGTGGGATCTGCTCGGGGTTTGGGTAGACTCCATCGAGTGACATCTAGCCCTTCCAGCTAAGTAAGAGCTTGGTAGCAGGATCTTCTCGGGGTCTGGGTAGACGCCATCGAGTGACATCCAACCCTGCCAGCTAGGTGAGAGCCTGGCAGTGGGATCAACTCAGGGTCTGGGTAGATGCCATTGAGTGACATCCAGCACTGCCAGCTAGGTGAGAGCTAGGTAGTAGGATCTGCTTGGGGTCTGGGTTGACACAATCTAGTGACATCCATCCCTGCCAGCTAGGTGAGAGCCTAGTAGTGAGATCTGTTCGAGGTCCAAGTTGACGCCATCGAGTCACATCCAGCCCTGCTAGCTAGGTGAGAGCCTAACAACGGGATCTGCTTGGGGTTCGGGTTAATTCCATCGAGTGACATCCAGCCCTACCAGCTAGGTGATAGCCTAACAGCGTGATCTGCTCGGGGTCTGTGTAGACGCCATCGAGTGACATCCAACCCTGCCAGCTAGGTGAGAGCCTGACAGCGGGATCTGCTCGGGGTCTGGGTAGATGTCATCGAGTGGCATCCAACCCTGCCAGCTAGGTGAGAGTCTGACAACGGGATCTCCTCGGGGTATGGGTAGATGCCATCGAGTGGCATCCAGCCCTGCCAGCTAGGTGAGAGCCTGACAGCGAGATGTACTCGGGGTCTGGGTAGATGCCATCGAGTGACATCCAGCCCTACCAGTAAGGTGAGAGCCTAGTAGCGGGATCTAATCGGGGTCCGGGTTGACATCATCGAGTGACATCCAGCCCTGCCAGCTAGGTGAGAGCCTGGCAGCAGGATCTACTCGGGGTCATGGTAGACAGCATCAAGTGACATCCAACCCTACCGGCTAGGTGAGAGTCTGACAGTGGGATCTGCTCGGGGTCCGGGTAGATGCCATCGAGTGACATCTAGCCCTGTCAGCTAGGTGAGATCCTGACAGCGGGATCTGCTCAGGGTCTGGGTAGACGCTATCAAGTGACATCCAGCCCTGCCAGCTAGGTGAGAGCCTGGCAGCAGAATCTGCTCGGGGTCCAAATGAACACCCCACTCACTTACGTGTATTACTGCAGGGGTATTAGCACATCAAGAAGCTTCATTAAAAACATGGCACCACTTACATGTCTCAGGGATAAAAAAGTTTCAAGTCATCGCCGCTCTAAGGAGACCTAGGGTCTCTCTCTCCACATTCTGGAGGTGATACCCTCTTGATTTCAATGTTTCTTTTACAATATATGGACCCTCCTAATTGGAGTTGAGCTTTCACACAACTGTTGATATTCCTGTTACATCCATCTTCTTCAAAACCAAGTACCCTTCCACGAATTGTTTGACCCTGACGTGCTTGTCAAAGTACTTAGCCATTCTCCTCTTCACTTCTTCCGGTCAAATGGCGGAGAGATCACGTAGTTCCTCCACCATGTCAACGGAGAGCCGCAGCTCCTCGTTTTCTGCCGGTCATTCTTCTTTGCATTCCTCTTACCCAATAGGACTCTGACTCCTTCCTCCTCTTGGAGGTGGTGAAACTCAACATGAACCCCCGGTGTAAGTCCTCGAAGTAGTAAATGGAGCTGGCCAGTAGTTGGTGAAACCACTCTCTTATCTTCTCCTTGAGAGTGATGGAGAAGAGCCTATACTTGAAGCCATCCGACATCTGCTTGATCGAGACCAAGTCCTCAAACTACTAGATGTGATGGACCGGGTCCCCCTTCCCAGCGTAATAAGACATCTCGGGTTCCCTGAATCCCTCCGGAACCGGCTCCGAAGAAACCAACTCGCTGAAGTTGCTGCTTCCCCCTACTGGGCGAGCTGGAGGGTCTCGCGCACCCATCTTGTGCATTTGGGGTGCTGTTGTTTTATGTGACGCTTCACGTAAGTGTTCCCTTTTTACTTTTGTACCTTACTGTTGTACTTTATTTTAGTATTTTCCTTTGGTCTTGGGTTGGTACCACTTGACCTTGATTACTTTTGGCTTACTTTCTGTCATCACTTGTATATTTTTGCTGAGGTGTTCTGTCTTTGGAATGCCTCAGGTTCAGAGCTGTAGCTGGTAGCCGTGCTAGTTTTGGAGTTTCTGGCCAGCAGTGTTGGTCGTGGTTTTGCCTCGCCATAGCGAGGTAGATTGTTATTTCGTTTTCTTTTTTAGTTCAGACATACTCGTTTTACTTGAGTTTGTGTCAGTTTATTTACGCCCACAGGATTGTGGTTTTGGATGCTTGCCTCTTACCACACTAACGAGGAACGATCAGAAGTTCATTTGGACACTAGAGTGCGCGCGAACTTTTGAAGAGTTGAAGAGTCGCTTGACCACGATGCCAATCTTGACTACGCCATGTGGTTCCGATGTCTTTGAAATTTATAGTGATGCATCAGGAAGAGGCTTAGACTGCGTTCTTCTTTAGTTTGGCAAGATGATTCCTTATGGCTCACGCTAGTTGAAAGTGCATGAGCGAAACTATCCCGTCCACAACTTGGAGTTGGCGGCGGTGATTTTTTGCACTTAAACTGTGGCGTCATTATTTATATGGCGTGAGAGTCGACATCTTCACAGATCATAAGAGCCTTAAGTATTTATTGGATTAAAAGGATTTCAATATGCAACAACGTAGCTGGATGGAGTTTCTTGGGGACTACACCTTTCAGATTCATTATACTCCAGGGAAGAGAAACGCCGTCGCAGATGCCTTAAGTCGTAGGACTCCTGTAAGGGCAAATTGGTTGCAGATGCATGATGAGCATCTAATCCAAGAGTTGGAGGCCTTAGACATTTCTCGTGTGGACAAGAATACTACTGCGAATGCATGCCTGAACTGGATGGAGGTACAATACGACCTTGTGTACAGGATTCGGTGAGCAACGGAACGTGATGAAAGTCTACAACGCTGTGTCGTGGATGGATCAAATGACCCATTCTTCTGGAATGATGGCCTTTTGCGAAAAGGTGATCATTTGTGCGTCCCGAGTATGGGCAAATTCAATGAAGAATTGATGTATGAAGCTCACTTTACAAAGTACTCAATTCACTCGTGGAGCACAGAGATGTACAAGGACATGAAAAAGTTGTTCTGGTGGCCAGCCATGAAGAAAGATAGAGCCCATTATATGGCAAAATGTCAAACCTGTGCCTTGGTAAAAGCTGAGTGCCAGAAGCCTGGAGGGTTTTTGAAGACGCTACATATACCAGAGTGGAAGTTTGATGACATATCGATGGATTTTGTGCATGGTTTGCCGAGATCTCAACGTAATAACGATTTAGTTTGGGTGATCATAGACTGATTGACGAAAGTAGCTCACTTCATTCCGAACAAGAGGAACGATTCAGTGAAAATTTTGGCTAAACTCTATGTCAAACAAATAGTACGATTACACGGTGTTCCTTGCAGCATCGTAAGTGATCGAGACGGACGCTTCACTTCAAATGATTGGAGACTAATCCATCAATTGTTGGGGACAAAGTTAACATTCAGCACGGCTTTTCATCCACAAACAGATGGCATGTAACGCCCCAAAACTCGAAAATGATCAGGTAGCGTCTTAAGGACAATCTAGGGCCTGATAAGGGTCACACGGACTGGGACACGGGCGTGTCCATGGTCGTGTCCTGCTATGAGTTCGACGATTTTCCGTTTGGTTGACGAAATGCATTTGACAATCCTTGGAGGTTAGGCACATAGCCTGAGATACGGGTGTGTCCAGGGCCGTGTCCTGCTCTGTGTCGGCAAGGTGGTGTCGAGTGAGGCACACGGCCTGGGACACAGGCGTGTCCAGATCGGACACGGGCGTGTCCAGTTTCTTCGGGTGGATATGAATAGTCCACCTACTTTTGCATGTAGAGTCCGGAATCGAAGTACAGACATAGGCATGGTGTGTGAAGCCTACCTGGATAAGTTGGTCTGGATCGGTGATGTTTCTTTATGCATGAATAGCCGGGTAAGTCTTCGTGCCGATGGTTATTTTCGGGTTTTCTACATGGTAGATTACAACAGGGAGCCTTGGGGACTAACCTCAAGGAGCACCCGGAAAACTGGGCAGCTGCGTGGTTCTGCCATCTTGGTGGCCTGGGAGCCAACTTGTACATAACTAGGTTATGTAAAATTGTGTGATAGATACTTCGGGACTCGGGGAAGCTTGACTCGCGTTGATGACTTAAATTGTTGTGGCGATGTGAGCAATGGGTTGAGTGGAACCGTACCCGCTCTATGTGGTTCGGTTAAAGAGACCTAAGGTACTTGGCACTTACCGATGGTATAGAGGGCGGGTCTTAGGCTTCGGCCGTAAAGACTAAAATGCTAACGATGTTTGTCATCCTAGGGGTGGTGGTGGACCGGGTTCACCGAGAATGTTCCCTAAGAGCACGAGGTGTGTGGCCGTGCGAGCCTACGCCTGTGGTGAAGTGTGCTTAACTTGTACTTTCACTATCTTATTTGGTTATACTAATAAAATGCAGGGAAGGAGCACCGCCACCCCGATTTAGGGGTGGGGTCGTTATAATTTGGTTAGCTTTAGCTGACCGTTGCTTTTGTTTGCCACCGTTGCGATGGAATGTTGATTGCAGGTGCTGCGGAGCCTAGTGACAAGTAGCAGGCTGTCGCCCTTGTTGCTGAGCCGGCCCTTGAAGGCCAAGGTGAATGTTTACTTTTTATGTTCATGTGTGGTCGGCCTGCGTGCCAATGTATGGAAGACATTTATGGTTTAAATAAACTCTTGTAAGGTCATAAGGCCAAGTACTTTGTGTATTTGTACGCTCATTCCTACTGTGGGTTTTTAGTGGACATTCATGTTGTGGCTTGGGTTCTTATAACTGTTTTAAAAAGCTTCCGCTAGAATGCTCTGAGTTAGGACATGTGTTCCTTTGGTAGTATTCTGGTATTAATACGTAACTCCACTAGCTATCAGTGGTATATGACATGGAGCCCCGGCCGGACCTTCTGTTATATCTCATGTGACGGATGGGGGTGTTACAATTTGGTATCAGACTACCGGTTTCGGTCTTGCTTATTTGAATTCGTGGGCGAATTATTTTAAGGGGTGGTGAGCATATGTATTTGCGTCATCGTTATAACATAAAAAGAACCCATGAATGTCCACTTAAGAATGAAAATACACTTGTTTGAGGAACCCGAGTGTTCCAATGATTTCCTTTTTACAATTTGTGTGTAGCCTAATTGAGCATTTTTACAACTATAGGTGACTAGGAGCGTTGCGTGGTAGTCGCAATGACAACATTTTGCGAAGAGTAGTGCACCCAACGATGTGCCTGAGACCCCTCCTTCTGTTGAAACCATGAGAAGGGTAGTTGAAGCGGTGTTCGCTGTGACTAATGCACAACATGGAAGGAATGTGCAACCCTTTATCCCTGAGGTGGCTTCAACGTCGGGTGATGTGTTGGAGCAAGTGGCATTTAGAAGACCATCGGGTCAGCAGTTGAACATGCTTTTAGTGCAGGGAGCGCACTAAGTTGATGAATATTTGCAGGTATTTCTTATGATAAGGTGCTACCCAGGCTTTGAGTTGGAGAACAAGCAGTCTGAAGTCGATAGATTTTATAATGGTCTATGTGGCGAGTTACGAGTCCTACTGCTGGGAACAAAATTATTGGGATTTCAAGCTTTGGTGGAGTTGGCTAGATCATTGGAAGTGGATTTGGGGAAAGCCCAACAGGTGCCAGTGTGTAGGGTACCGAACCCTGCAGGCCTTTCAAAGGCTGCATACCGCAGAACGCTGAAAAAGAGGGCTAGAACATCTACTAGAAAAGCTACTTACGCTTGTCATACTTGTGGAAAGGAAGGGCACTTTGCCCGAGATTGTCGGGATGGTGCACAGAAGACAAAGAAAGGTATGTCAGGAGCAGCTATAGGACAAAGCGCCAGAGATCTAAATCGAATTCAAGGAAGAAAATACTTGGGTATGCAAAAGACGGAGTACAAGGTACCGACCTCCTCAAAGTCTGGTTTCCGTAGGTGGAATAAGAAGGCTATGACTTCAGGTCCAGTCCCTTCTTCTGGTGCATCTGGGGCAACTACAACACGAACCCCGGGCGCATGCTTTAACTGTGGGAAGCCGGGGCACTTTGCCCGAGAGTGTTGGAGCGGACGTCCGAAGTCCGAGAGGAAGCCTGGAGCATCATACGAGGAAAAGGGGAAGGCGGTGGAGTTAACCGCATCCCACTATGCTCCAGCCCAGCCTAGAGTGTACAATCTTGGCCTTCAGGAGGCCATAAAGCAGACTAATGTGGTGATAGGTATGAGTTAATTAAAAGCAGATAAGCTTTTTATATTCATTACCTTTTGCACGTTAGCTTATGACTGCTTGTGATAGGCTTTGTTTTGATTTTTGATTATCCGATGAGAGCACTGTTTGATACGGGAGCTTCGCATTCCTTTTTGTCCGAAGGATCTATATCGTGCATTGGAGTACCTTCTTCGATGGCAAGGGACAAATTGGATGTGTTGTTGCCTAATTGGTGTTCACTGCTCGCGAATAGAGTGTGTTGCATAAAGATACAGATTGGGAGTCAAGAGTTTGACTTGCAAGCATCGCTACTGCTGATAGTGGAGTTCGACGTGATCTTTGGTACGGACTGACTCTCGGAGCAACGTGCGTACATCGATTGCAACCGTAAGGTGGGTAGTTTTCTGAGTTTCCTGACGCGTCCCCTAAATATCTCCCTGAGGCCTCGACTCAGTGAGAGATCGACTTCACCTCTGAGCTAGTGCTAGGTGACAAGCCTGTGTCACACTCTCCTTATCGGTTTGTACCTAAGGAGATGGCGGATTTGAAAGTTCAACTTCTAGAGCTGTTACAACAGGGGTATGTGCGCCCACGTTTGTCGCCTTGGAGCGCACCGGTCCTCTTTGTTAAGAAAAAGGATGGAAGCTTACGTCTCTGTATTAATTACCGAGAGTTGAATAAGCTAACGAAGAAGAATAAGTATCTGATCCCAAGGATTGATGATCTGTTCGATCAGTTAGTTGGGTCAACTGTGTACTCGAAGTTGGATCTGAAATCCGGATACTATCAGCTGCAGATAAGGGAAAGTGATATCCCTAAGACATCTTACAGCACGCGGTATGGGCATTATGAGTTCACCGTCATGTCATTTGAGCTAACTAATGCGCCATCCGTGTTTATGGATTTGATGAACAGAATGTTCAAAGAGTACCTGGACCACTTCGTGATAGTCTTTATTGACGATATATTGGTGTACTCGCGGTGCGAGGAGGATCATTTCAAGCATCTGCATATGGTGTTGGAGACATTGAGAAGGAATCAACTTTATGTCAAATTCTCCAAATGCGAATTCGGGTTATCCTCGGTAGCATTCCTTGGTCATATTGTTAGTGGAAAAGGGATTGCGGTAGATCCGGCGAAGATAGTTGCGATACGGGAGTGGCCTGTGTTATCTTCAGTGGCAGAAGTCTGGAGTTTCCTTGGACTTGTGGGCTACTACCGGCTCTTCGTAGAGAACTTCGCGCAGGCTTTTGAAGAACTGAAAAGTCGGTTGACCACAATGCTTATTCTATGTTCGCCGAGTGGGACCGAAGGGTTTGAGATTTACATTGATGCTTCGGGCATTGGGTTAGGTTATGTTCTACTACAGCATGGGAGTGTAATAGCGTATGGCTCGTGTCAGCTGAAGGTACACGAGAGGAATTATCCGGTCCGTGACTTGGAGTTAGCGGTCGTGATATTTGCCCTGAAGCTGTAGGGGCATTACCAGTACGGTGTGAAGGTCGATATCTATACCGATCACAAGATCCTGAAGTACTTGTTGGATCAAAAGGACCTAAACATGCGGGAGCGGAGGTGGATGGAGTTCCTGGGTGACTACACCTTCAAGATACATTATGTGCCTGGGAAAGGCAATGCAGTGGCAAATGTTTTGAGTCGCAGGACCCCCACGTGGGCCAACTATTGTCAGTTCATGACAAGCGTTTGATTCGGGATCTGGAGGCATTAGATGTCTCTTGTGTTTACAAGTAGACGAGTGCTGAAGCACAATTGAACTGGACAGAGGTGCAATATGACCTTGCTGATAGGATTTGGCAAGCTCTGGTTGGTGATGATAGCATGAAGCAGATCATGGTTGAGGCTTTGGATGGGTCAAATTCCCAATTTAGTGATGGACTGTTGTGGAGGGACAGTCGTCTGTGCGTCCCAAATGTGCGTAAACTGCGGGAGGAATTGATGTACGAGACACATTATACCAAGTACTCGATTCACCCAGGGAGCACGAAAATGTATTGTGATATGAAAAAGTTGTTCTGGTGGCCAGGACTTAAGAAGGACGTGAAACTTTATGTGGCGAAGTGTCAAACGTGATCCTTGGTGAAGGCAGAGTGCCAGAAGCCCGAAGGATTCTTGAAGTCCTTACCTATCCCAGAGTGGAAGTTCGACGATATTTTAATAGATTTTGTGCATGGGTTGGCAAAGTCACATAAGAGAAACGACGCCATCTGAGTGATCGTAGATCGATTGACAAAAGTGTCGCACTTCATTCTGAATAGGAAGGATGATTTGGTGTAAAAGCTAGCAAAACACTATGTATATAACTTTGTTCGACTGCACGGTGTGCCCCGTAGCATCATGAGTGACCGAGATGAGCACTTCACATCCAATAAATGGAGGTTGGTGCAACAAATGTTGGGAACCAAGATGAGTTTCAGCATGACCTTTCATCTGCAGATGGATGGTCAGACCGAGAGTGTCAACAGGATGATGGAGGACATACTTCGCATGTGTGTCTTGGATTTCGGAAAGCGGTGGGAAGATCACTTGTACATGGTGGAGTTTGCTTATAACAACAACTACCAAGCGAGTATTCAAATGGATCCATTCGAGGCCCTTTATGGTAGAAAATGTCGCACGCCATTGTCATGGTTGGAGACGGGTGAGTCGAAGCTGTACAAGCAACAAGAAGTGGAAGACGCCACTGCGTTGGTACAAATAATACGAGAACGATTGTTGATCGCTAAGGACAGGCAGGCTAAATATTATAATGCCAAGCACAGGAACGTTGAGTTCGCTGTTGATGACTGGGTATATTTGAAAATTAAATCGTTAAAGGGTGTCTCTCGGGTACAACATTTGAAGAAGTTGAGTCTGAGGTACCTTGGACCGTTTGAGATTCGAGAGCGAATTGGTGAAGCGGCCTATCGACTAAAGTTATCGGTGGAACTGAGTGGTCTACACGACGTATTCCATATATCGGTGTTGCGGAAGGGGGTGAAATAACCTTCACAAGTGATTGCGGTCGATCAGGTACCTGTTGATAGTAGGTTGACGACGAAGGTCAATCTCGTTCGCATTGAGGACTTTGAAGTCAAGCGACTTTGTAACAAAGACATCAGGATGGTCAAGGTCTGATTAGACAACTGCGATTGTGATGAGCTTTTGTGGGAGCGAGAGCAGACCGTGCTTGAGGAGTATCCCGAGCTCTTCTACTCAGGTACCGTTTAAGTTTGAGTACTTTTCATTCTATAATTTTGGGACGAAATTCTTTTAAGGGGGGAGAATTGTAACGCCCCAAAACTCGGAAATGATCTGGTAGCGTCTTAAGGCCAATCTGGGGCCTGATAAGGGTCACACAGCCTGGGACACAGGCGTGTCCATGGCCATGTCTTGCTACGAGTTCGATTATTTTCTGTTTGGTCAATGAAATACATTCGATGATCCTTGGAGGTCGGGCACACGGTCTAAGACATGGGCATGTCCAGGGCCGTGTCCTGCTCTATGTCGGCAGGGTGGTGTCGAGTGAGGCACACGGCCTGGGACACGGGCGTGTATAGATCAGACACGGGCGTGTCTAGTGCGGACACAGGCATGTCCAGGGCCGTGTCCTTCTCTATGTTAGCTGGGATATGCTCGGTGAGGAACACGACCTAGAATACAGGCGTGTACTGATCGACACAGGCATGCCAAATGTTGACACGGGCGTGTCTAAGCCCGTGTCCTGGTCGGGACATGACGGTTTCCTGTGTCACTTGAGGGACACGCCCAGTGACACGAGTGTGTCATAAGCTAGCACAGGCGTGTCAAGCAGTACATGGGCGTGTCTGAGCCCGTGTCCTATTCTGTATTCGACGATCATGTTCAGATCATGAGACACCGCAAGTCACAAGGGCGTGTCACAAGCCGTGTTCGGCCCAGGAAAGTGTTTTTAAGTGCGAATCGTGGTCGTTCATTTCCTTCAAATGGGATCCAATGACCCAGAGATCTCCCTATTGTTATAAGGCCGGGAGTTGAGGGTTAAACCCTCATTTTTCTCTTAGGTTTCCTCTTTCTAAGGGTGAGAGAGAGGGGAGAGCAAGGAATAAGGAGAAGGAGAGATCCGGCCACCGGTGGAGCTTCAGAGCCCCAAATTGCGAGTCAATTCCAGATCTGTGGAGGCGAGGACGTTGCGGTGCTTTCCATCCGGCTAGTTTCCCATGGCGCCAAAGCGAACCTCTAGGGCAACGATTCTCTTCTTGGACATGTGAAGTCCTCTTCCTTTCTGCATAAGAAACCCGCTCTGGCGAGTATGCGGTGAGTGTGAGGTGTTCCTTCAGGTGGATATGAATAGTCCACATAGTTTTACATGTAGAGTCTGGAATCGAAGTACGGACATAGGCATGGTGTGTGAAGCCTACACGGACAAGTTGGTCTAAATCGGTGATGTTTCTTTATCCATGAATAACCGTGGAAGACTCCGTGCCGATGGTTGTTTTCAGGTTTTCTATGTGGTAGATTGCAACAGGGAGTCTTGGGGACTTATCCCAAGGTGCACCCGAAAAATTGGGCAGATGCATGGTTCCGCCATCTTGGTGGCCTGGGAGCCAACTTGTACATAACTGGGTTATTTAAAATTGTGTGATCGATACTTCGGGACTCGGGGAAGCTTGACTCGCGCCGATGACTTAAATTGTTGTGGCGATGTGAGCAACAGGTTGAGTGGAACCGTACCCGCTCTATGTGGTTCGGTTAAAGAGACCTAAGGTACTTGGCACTTATTGATGGCATAGAGGGCGGGTCTTAGGCTTCGGCCATAAAGATAAAAATTCTCACGATGTTTGTCATCCTAGGGGCGGTGGTGGACCGGGTTCACAGAGAATGTGGCCTGAGAGCACGAGGTGTGTGGTCGTGCGAGCCTACGCCTGTGATGAAGTGTGCTTAACTTGTACTTTCACTATCTTGTTTGGTTATACTAATAAAATGCAGGGAAGGAGCACCGCCGCCCCGATTTAGGGGTGGGGCGTTATAATTTGGTCAGCTTTAGCTGACCGTTGCTTTTGTTTGCCACCGTTGTGGTGGAATGTTGATTGCAGGTGCTGCGGAGCCTAGTGGCAAGTAGCAGCCTCTTGCCCGTATTGCTGAGCCGGCCCTTGAAGGCCAAGGCGAATGTTTAATTTTTATGCTCATGTGTGACCGGCATGCGTGCCGATGTATGGAAGACATTTATGGTTTAAATAAACTCTTGTAAGGCCATAAGTCCAAGTACTTTGTGTATTTGTACGCTCATTCCTACTGTGGGTTTTTAGTCGACATTCATGTTGTGGCTTGGGTTCTTATAACTGTTTTAAAAAGCTTCTGCTAGAATCCTCTAAGTTAGGACGGGTGTTCCTTTGGCAGTATTTTGGTATTAATACGTAACTCCACTAGCTGTCCATGGTATATGACGTGGGGCCCCTATAAGACCCCCTTTTTTCAATTTAAAACCTCGGTGTCTTAGGCCCAAAACCGCCGCCTTGCGGTGACACCTTCGCACCCGGGAAGGTCGTCACTACAAGACGTCGATCCTGCCGGCTAAATCGATCGCAACTGTAGCAAAAAGTAGTAGTGCAAGAGAAGATAAGTCCACAGCTAATCACATATATATAAATAAACTCCACGAAGGGAGTGTCCACCGAATAGTAAAAGAGTACAGAAATAAAGGGCTTAAGCCCGGTACATCAATAAATTAACTACAGATCTCTCATGTGGAAGCAAAATAAAACAACTACTAGAAGTCGGAACTCACGATCCCAGCTGGCTGCACTCCTGAACTAGACTGTCATGTCCCCAATCGCACCGGTCTCTTGGGCTGCTCCTCCATACTCGGCTCCACGATCCCCTAATATGATGTGGTTCGAAAACCGTTAGTCTATAAGACTAAGCCCTATCGTCCCCCACCCCTTCCCCCATGCTCCTAGGCACCGAGTGGGGAGGAAGAAAGGAAAGGACGTGAAAGTGGAGAGAAATCAAAAACAGGTGACAGGGGGACCTAGCTAGCAATTTATAATCATGTTGTAATAGGTAAAGTAAGAAAGTAATTTAACCTTCACTTATGTGAGTACACATATGCCAAGGGGTCTTCTATAAGGCTCCCATCGTATAAAATGTCCCATACCACTTTATACGTTGGGGTGTCGGTTATCACAAGCAATATATATATATATTGAAATAACCTTAATTTATAAACTTGCCCACACAAGCTTATAGACCAAGGGGTCGTTTTGCGGGGCCTAATGTATAAGCGTCCCATACCACTTATAATTTAGGTGTTAGGGTTAAATGAATCGATTATGCTATGACATGCAAGTGGGTATGATGGAACATGCATGTGCAACACACACACCCGACTCTATACACACAGACCTTTAGTTCCCCCTTTCGGAGCCGTTACCTCCCAGGATACCTCCGTAGTGGAAGACGGAAGCGGTGGGTTGGGCCTCGCCCACCTCAAAACCAGTAATAGCACTACTGGTCTGACCTATCGTACGCCTCAACGCTTGGTGCACTAAGCAGACTACCGCGTACTCTTGCCGACTAGACCGCCGGACTTAAGTTTGGCGAAGTGTAAAACCACACTTGTCGAGTCATCGTATTGGCATCGATGCATCGACTAACCCATACCGAAGACCCACCACCTTAACTTTCTTTCCTTTCATGCACATGCAAAATTTATCGTATCAGTACCGAGCCAAATCTCCCCGGACCATCCCGTCCGTCACAAATATCAACCGAGCCAAAGCTCCCCGGACCAAAACATCCGTCTCTCAACCATCCAAGCTGAAGCTTCCAAATCATCTTCCTGTGCTATCTGTGTTCGCGAAATGTGCAATCCCTAATTACTAAGTTACTCTTTTCAGCTTGTTAGTTCAGTTTACGTTAAACCAGGACTGCCCCCGGTATTCCCTGTGAAGGGCTCTCAAGGAGCATTAGGAACTATGTTGGGATTACGTCCAACGCTCCCTTTCGCAAGGTATTTATTATTATTATTGGTTGATTACCTTACCCATTACCTTCTCATATTGCGATAGGCTAATCCTATGGTAGTTTAGACCTTTCACTCTCGCGGGAACGACGATCTTTTGTCGAACTCGCGTACCTTCTAACAAACATCAACTCGATTCACACCACTCCTTAGAACTTTCTATGGTGACTCAACCACTTTCATTCAAACAATTCAACACGACTAACTCTACCCTATTCCAACTCTTATCCTAACATAACTTTTCCCCAAATTACTATTTGTAGACTAACTTATACTAAGTGATGTTCATGATAGGATGTCCTTCAAGTTTTCATCCGAATGACCTAGGATTATTACTAGAGTCATATCATTACATAAATGATTTAATTCCAGAATATTGTATTTTCCTCAATTAATCTTTTATTTAAATAATTTCTTACAAGAGCCAATTATAGTCAAGTTGATCATGAAGTATACATTTTAGTCATGATTAATGTTTCATAAATTCATGATAATATTCCATATATCTAAAAGTGACAATTTCCAAATTTGACATTTTCTACAAATATTTAAGGGGCCTAAAATTATTTTAGCAATAAATTCTCATATTCCAATATTTGTAAATCAACTACTTGATATTTTCATCCCAATAATTTGAGTTGAATATATTACACTACTACAGTCCTAAAATTATCACTGGCCAACTTTCATGATTTTTCACAGAATATTTAATTCTAAATAAATTCAATACAAAAATCAACAAAGAGCATAATTATGAATCAAGTACTATAAATATATTTCAAAAATTCCTAATTAAATTCCTAATAGTAGATATCATCCTAAAATCATCAGTGGCCAAAATTCACATTTTTACAGGTTAAATTATTCTTTAAATGATTTATTCACCAAGTATGGCCTTTATAAAATTTATGATGAAGCAATATATAAAATCTTTTAAAAATTATAATAAAATTCAGAGACCTCTATTTAGGTCAAAAACCTCTACTGGCCAAATTCTACTAGATTCCATTTAAACCAAATGATCAAATTAAATCAAATACTAAATTGGATACTTTGATATTTAACAAAGGAACTACCATGAATATAATCTATAAAATTTCACTAAAAATATCTAAGGGTTCAACTCACCCTAAGATTCATTCTATCCTAACTTCACAATTTTTGGATGATATTAAGTTACTATTTTGACCTAGTAGTGCTTCTATCCTAAAGCTAGGGTTTGACTTTTGAGGTACTTAACTACTTCTAAATTCCCTAACATTTCAACCAGAGGCTTAAATATACATAAGCTATCTTTCTACTAAATTACAAGGCCATACAAGGTCATTTGCCCCTATGTCCTTCACAGCCCCCTAAAGGTCCTTCCTTGGGGTGTGAACTTGGGGCCAAGGGGAAGTCAACTCTAATTCATCCATCTTCCCAAAGAGGGGAGGGTACTTAAGGTAATACTAAGTCAGTGGTCCAAAAAGGGATGTGCATTCAATATTTCATTTTTTTTTCTTCTTTTTGGCTATAAGCACACCAAGCCCTTTACAAGCCAACACATGCAAGGGGTTTCCCTAACTTGATGTGGTCCATATGGGCTGAAAATTTAACCATGCCTTAATAATGTCCCCATGGACATGCCACCAAAATTGGGGCCTTTTGGAGTTGAACTACTCCAAGAATCACCTAAACAAGCCTAGGGGTAATTTGCTAATTTCCCTTGATTCTAATTACAATTAATCCCATTTTTTGGGCAGGGCCTAAATATGGCCTAAACCAGTTACTTCCCAAATCCCAGGTCATTGGGCCTCTGGATGGGCTTGGGCATCTCTTCCAATTTCTGCATTTTTGTTATTTGCAGCCCCCCAAGACCATTCACCTTTTTCAGATCTTCAAGTGATATATCTCAACATTGTTAGGGCGAAAAGAAGCGAAAAGTAGAGAACAAGCAAATAAACTTTGAATAATTGAAATTTTATTATCCAAAAAGATATCTATTACAAAGGTATGCCCTCCCTTATTTAGAATGGAGGAGAGATGAGAGAATACAAATAAGAGATGTGGGACTAAAATTACAGGACTAAGCGGACTATACAAGACAAACCGCACAAACCGCACGGTTAGACAGCAGGGCTAACCGCACGGCTACCACCAGAGAGGAAGCGAGACTGCCAGGGTAGACCGCCAGACCGCCCGGTCTCCAAGCCGGCTGAGACAGACCGCCAGACCGCGCGGTCTCCAACCCGCCAATACAAACCGCCAGGCCGCCCGGTCACCAACTTCAACACTCCCCTCAAGCTGGAGCATATATATCGATCATGCCCAGCTTGTCGCAGATGTGAAAAAAGGAAGCGGACACCGGCTTGGTGAAGACATCTGCCAACCCGTTGTCGGACGTGACAAATGGAGTACAATCTGTTTCTTCAATATTTATTCCCGAATAAAATGACAGTCGACTTCTATGTGTTTTGTTCTCTCATGAAAGACGGATTTTTGGAAATGTTATTGCGGCCTTATTGTCACAGAACATAGGAAGAGGATAGTTGTAAACCTCTCCTAAGTCAAGCATGAGAGCCCTCAACCACTTCAACTCACATGTAGTCGATGACATGCTACGATATTCCGCCTCTGCACTAGACCTGGAAACGACAGACTGTTTCTTGCTCTTCCAACTCACAAGATTGCCTCCAACAAATGTGCAGAAACCTGAAGTCGATTTGCGGTCCCCTTTGTCATCCGCATAGCTTGAATCAGAGTAAGCTTCAACCCTTAGGTGACCATTCTTCTGAAATAGGAGTCCTTTTCCCTGGAGCAGCTTTAATATACTCTAATATCCTCAGAGCAGATTGTAGATGACACTCCCTCGGAGCTTGCATGAACTGGCTCACCTTGCCAACAACATAAGAGATGTCGGGTCTGGTTACCGTGAGATATATGAGCTTGCCCACCAGACGCCGGTATCTCGTAAGATCAGAGAGAAGAGGTGAGTCATCTGTCCAAGTTTTGTCTTCTCCAGCAGTCATAGGACAACGTGCAGGTTAACACCAGTGAGTCCTGCCTCCTTTAAAAGATCAAGAGCATACTTCCGTTGTGAAAGGACCATGGAGTTGGGCTTTCTAGAGATTTCAATCTCCAGAAAGTATTTCGGGGAGCCCATATCCTTTGTAACCAGATGTTGACGAAGGTGTTTCTTGGTCATCAATACCCCATCCTGGTCATCGCCAGTAAGAAGAATGTCATCAACATAAACCGCAAGAACAACAAGAACAGAGGCGGTTTTCCGAACAAACAAGGAGTGATTTGCTGAGCTTCGTGTAAAACCAATGGCCGCAACAATGCCACTGAACTTGTCAAACCAGGCACGAGGACTCTGCTTGAGGCCATAGATAGCCTTCCTTAGCCGGCATACCTGTGTCTCCCCCTGAGCAACATACCCAGGAGGTTGCTCCATATAAACATCTTCCTGCAGATCACCATAGAGGAAGGCATTCTTAACATCTAGCTGCGAGATGGGCCAATCCTTGTTGACAGCCACAGAGAGAAGAACCCGAATAGTGCTGAGGCGAGCCACGGAGAGAAGTGTCAAAGTAATCAATCCCATAAGTTTGGGTAAAACCCTTGGCAACCAGGCGAGCCTTATAACGATCCACACTGCCATCTGGGAGAAACTTCACCACGAAGACCCAGCGACAACCAACAACATCTGTGCCGAAAGGAGGCGGAACAAGGTCCAGGTACCCCGTTCAGTGAGAGTAGCAATCTCCTCATCCATGGCAACTTCCAGTGAGGAATAGTAAGGGCCTCCTGGTAGGAACGGGGGGTGGCAGTGGCCGAGATAGCCAGTGCAAAAGCTCGCGAGCAGGGTAAGACGATCGTAGGAAACAACTGCAGCAAGCGGATGGTGGGTACAGGCCCGAACCCCTTTGCGAAGAGCAATCGGGAGATCCAGGTCAGCAGGTTCCTCAGTATCCGGAGTATCCGTGGTGGAGAGAGCTGGCCGGGAGTAGAGAGAGATGGCAGCGGAGTGTAGGGAGAAAGCGGAGTAGAGGGTGGAGATGAGGAGGATGGGAAGACGGTGGAGTGGGTGGAGAGGGTGGAACATCAGTGGGAGCAGAGGGAATGGATGGGTTGGTAGGAGAAGGGGAGCAGGAGGAGTAGAAGAGGAAGCGGGAGAGAAGTAAGATGCATTGGCAAAGAAGATGACATCCGCAGAGACAAATTGCTTGCGGGTAACAGGGTCAAAGCAACAATATCCTTTCTGAGTGGGAGAGTAGCCAGAAAGACACATTTGGTGGCACGTGGTGAGAGTTTATCACGGGTGGCAGCGGAGAGTGCACAAAAGTGGTGCACCCAAAGATGTGCAGAGGAAGAGGAAAGGGATCCTTGTCCGGATAAAGAATGGAGAAGGGGGTAGCACCGTGGAGAATGGTGGAGGGAAGGCGATTGATGAGATAGCAGGAGAGGAGGACAGCATAGCCCAATAGGAGCGAGGAACATGCATTTGAGTCATCATAGTGCGAGCGACATCAAGGAGGTGACGGTTTTTGCGTTCCGCCACCCCATTTTGTTGTGAGGTGTAGACACAGCTGGTTTGACGAATAACACCATGGTGAGTACAAAAGGAGGAGAAGTCATGGCTAAGATACTCCTTAGCATTGTCAGAACGAAGGAGTTTAATAGACGTAGCAAACTGAGTTTGAACCATAGAATAAAAGGAGGTCCAAACAGAGAACAACTCGGAGCGATCTTTGAGAAGATATACCCACGTACATCGAGAGAAATCATCAATGAAGGTGACAAAATAAGAACTACCCCGACCGATGGTGAGGTTAGGAGCGGGACCCATATGTCAGAGTGAACGAGGTCGAACGGATGGGAAGAGCCCCGACTTTGCGTTGGTGGAAGGAGGAGCGGTGATGTTTGCCAAGTTGACATGCATCACAGTTTAGAGGAGGAGGATGAGAAGGGAGGTGCGGCAGGAGCTGTCGTAGAATTCGGGGAGGAGCATGTCCAAGGCGAAGATGCCATTGGAGAAGATCTGTAGAGGAGGAGGAGAAGGCGGATAGAGCAGAAACGTTGTCGAGGAAGTAGAGGCCACCACTCTCAGTCCCGGTAGCAATCGTTCGTTGGAGTCCGGATCCTGAAAAGCACAAGAGGTAGGGGTGAATGTGACAGAACACCGTAGTTGCTTGCATAAAGAGGTAACCGATAATAAATTGCACGGAAACTTGGGCACATAGAGGGTATCAGCCAAGCAGAGAGATGAAGTGACTTGACCATGCCCGTCCCATGGACCGGGAGGGAGATCCATCAGCAACAATGACCGGGGGCAACTGAGCCTGTGTGTCAAGAAGAGAGAAACATTGAGGGTTGCCTGTCATATGATTTGTTGCACCAGAGTCGATGAGCCATCGTCCGCGAGTCACAACATGAGCACTACCAGAAGAGGTAACCACGGAGGCGGACAGGCTGGAGGAGAGGAAAGCCATGGAAGCAAGAGAGGAGCAAACCGCGATGAGAGGAACAAGCCGCGAGAAGAGAAAAGAGCACCAAGCCGGGCGACCAGAAAACAGGTCGGGCAGTTAGAAAGGCCGCTTCCAAGAAGCCGAGCAAAGCAGAGGGAAAGAGTCGCACGGCTGAAAAAGTCGGGCGAACAAAGGAGAAAAAGTCGCACGGCCAAAGATGAGGCCGGGGCGACTAGCAAGCAGGAGCGGGTAGAAGGCAAAAAGAAGTAGAGCACGGCGAATAGAGGAGATCGCGAAAAAAGGTCGCGAAAAAGAAGGGGCAAGCCGCGCGGACAGGGCGCGCGGGCAGACGGAGAATCAAAGCGGCGAAAAAGCAGGCAAAGGCCCAGCGGGGAAGAGGTCGCGCGGACTGAGAAGGCCGAGCGAACAGAAGAGAAGAGAAGAGCCGGTGACTGCGACCAAGATGCGGGTGAAAAAGGAACAACCCGCACGGTCAGGCAGATCACAGCAGCAAACCGCGAGAATAGAGACAAGCGGTAATGGGGAAAGCAGAGGCGGACTGGGAGAAGAAGTCCGCAGCGGGTAAACAAGTCAACGCGGACGAGACAGGGCCGCAACGACTAGGAAGTCTGAGAGGCAAGAAAGAACAAGGAGCGCGGCGACAAGAAACAGGTCGCTGCGACGAATAGCAGAGGAGAAGAGAATCAAGAGAAGAAGCAAGCCACGCGAATAGGGCAGCGACAGAAACAAGCCGCGCGATAGAAACAGCCGCGCGGACAAGAGAAGGCAAGCCGCGAGACAAGTCGCAGGACGCGAAAAACAAGCCGCGAACAACAGAGAGCGCACAGAATCAGGAGGAAATGACCGTGTCCTCTGATACCATGTTAGAAAGTAGCGAAAAGAAGCGAAAAGTAGAGAACAAGCAAATAAACTTTTGAATAATTGAAATTTTATATCCAAAAAAGATATCTATTACAAAGGTATGCCCTCCCTTATATAGAATGGAGGAGAGATGAGAGAATACAAATAAGAGATGTGGACTAAAAATTACAGGACTAAGCGGACTATACAAGACAACCGCACAACCGCGCGGTTAGACAGCAGGGCTAACCGCACGGCTACCACCAGAGAGGAAGCGAGACTGCCAGGTAAACCGCCAGACCGCCCGGTCTCCAAGCCGGCTGAGACAGACCGCCAGACCGCGCGGTCTCAACCCGCCAATACAAACCGCCATGCCGCCCGTCACCAACTTCAACAAACATGCAGAGGGCTAAATTGTCTAATTTGTCTACCATAGGTCTAATATAACTCCTAAGGGCAGGCCACCAAAATTTGGGCATTTTGGAGTTGATATGCTCCAAAAATCAACAAAATTTAATATATCAAATTCTGATTAAAACTATAGAATTATTTTCCCCAAAAATTCTCATTTTTGGTGAGGGCCTAGATATGCCTAATTAAGCCACATGCCAAAAATTTCAGCCCATTTGGACTTAGGGTTTTGGCAGGGCACCAATTTTAGTTTTGACCTGCCCTAGGAAAATGGCTCTATAGGGTAGTAACCTAACCAATATTTATGTGTAACCTATCAAATTAAAGGTAACTTCAAGACCTACATTTTTATGTTGAGAACAGCTTATGAAAAGGTTGTACGTGCCCTAAATATTGGCATGCAAAAGTCGGATAAAAAGAAGAGGAAATAGCACTATTCATGTGATAAAATAATTCCAGGATTAAGATTAATGCATGGCACAGATCTTAAAGAAATGACAGCTATGCTTTTCTTCTCCAAACCGCCTGGAATCTAGCCCCTAACTTCATGGGAGCTTTTCCGACGACTACCGACGGCACTTCCACCGGCAAACTTCTCCTCCCCCCCTCACGGTGGTGGGGGCAAGCTTTTGCCGGCGGCTAGGGCGGCGGGAAGTGGCGGCACCACCTCACTGAGAGCTTCCAAACGCCATAATGGCGGAAAAAGAAGAGCTGGGTTCGGGCTCATTCGAATCCCGAACCCTAACCTAAACATTCCTAGATCTAGGCATGAAGAAAGAGATGAGGGAGGACCTTCCCGGCGGCCTTGCGACGTGAGGAGCGGCGGAGCCATTG